>OU426856.1:3786454-3798954 GCA_911387685.1 Dolichovespula media | reverse complement strand
ATTTTCGCGCTTTCTAAAAGAACAGCTGCGCGAGAACAGGGACCGAGGGTGTGACTCGAAGCAAAAGGGGGATGTCTCTCGACGAACGTAGAGAGCCCCTGGAAAGATTTAAAACCGTTCCGTAACGTTGTGTATCATCTTCACTGGCTCATTCTTTTTCCCTTTCTTTGCCCTGGTCATTCGAATCTTCGTTAACTTCACGAATTATGAAACTTTATTCATAATATATAATTATATTATTATTACTTATTTCATATATATATATATATCCTTTCTAATTGATTGATCATTAATCTTTTGGGTCAGGTTGGCTCTCTCGGCATCTCATTTCAAGCGCGTTACAGTAAACTCTTAACCTTGTTGTGAAAATGTGAAAAAAAAAAAAGAAGGGAAAAATTTGCTTCTTTTTGTTTTTACCATACATCGAGGTATCCGTATTGATTCTACGCCGGTTAAATATTCGATTTAAGATTATTAAACCGTGAACGTGAAATATTGGGTAAAAAGTTGAATAACATTTCAATTTGATTTATTAAGTATGAAGTATGGAAGATGGATGGGCGCGTTAAGGATTGAAATTGTAAACGAATCGAAGATTATAATGATCGTAGAAGTAGGGCGATGGGCAATTTAGTTGGATAGAAGAATATCGGGAATATTTTCTTCGATGGAAGAGTTGAACGAGACACGGAAGCTGTTTAGAAAGTTCAAGTCCTTCTCGGTCTCTCTTTTCGGGCTCTTCCTGTTTAGGGGATCTTGATGGTGGGGTGCGTTAGATGAAATGTAAGGGGAATAGGCCCATCTCTCGTTGAAGGGACGAAAGTAACAACCATCGAATAGAACGAGAGAGAAAGATAGGAAACAGCTGTGCAGGTTTTGTCGGTGGATATCGGAGACGAGTCTCTGCGTATATACAGGAGACCCATACGGATAGGATGCGCGTAATACCGTGCCGGGCTATGCACCCTTCGTGTTCAGGGGTACTCAACCTTCTTCCTTCATTCTTTCTTTCCTTACATTCAACGTAATCGATAGATTATGGCTTACCGTCTAAATAAAATATTTCGCTTATTTTTACCATTACCAACTACCATATCCAAATTGAACCTTCACAACGAACCTGAGGAATCGATTATCCGCTAAGAGGATAGATAAAAAAATGGCGATTCGATGTTAAAAAAAGAGAGAGAGAGAGAGAGAGAGAGAGAGAGAGAGAAAATTCATTTCGCTTCATTATAATTTTTATTCGCACGACTGTTATAACTGCGTATCTAACAAATCGTATCGAGCACACATTTATAGATCCAAACATTTTCTTTCCACGTTAATACCATTCTCTTCTAAGTAAGTACAACGAACGAACGATCATACCCTTTAGATTTAATTCTTTCGAAATACTCGGGTTAAGTATAAATACGTTCGTTTCTTAAGAATATTTATAAAAAAAAAAAAATGGACGCCCGATCTCGATTTCTTTGATTGGGTGTGGCCGATAAACTAGGATATTACGTAGCTTGGGATCCTTTCGATCCTCTCTCTCTCTCTCTGAGTGGCATTAACCTTGTCTATCGACGATGCCGATCGTGGTGGCAGTAGCTACGGATATCTGCGTGGATACGCGTTAACAGGTACCACCGCGGCAATCACCGCAATAATGGCTGAAGTTTCTTGTGCGACCGTTAGGTATGGAAGGTTGGTAGAAATACCTAGAGTCTCTATAGGTATGTGCGGTGTACGCCATAGGAAAGGTACGGAGTAAAGGCGCGGATAGATCTGCCGTTGTCAGCATAGTTCATTGCTTTCGCCGGAGGAGAATTCTACCTTCGAAGCCAGAAGAGAGGAGTGCCCGCAGGTTGTTGATCCTTTCTTCTTCTTCTTCTTCTTCTTCTTCTTCTTCTTCTTCTTCTCCCTCTTCTCCCTCTTCTTCTTCTTCTCCTCCTCCTCCTCCTTCTTCTTCTACGTCTTCTTTCTCCTTCTCCTCGTTCTTCTCCTGGACTACACCCCACCCCACCTCCTTCAACAGCCTTCTATATAATCCACACGCGGTGCAGCGTACCTTTACAAGATTATTACTCACGGATGACAGGTAAAAGGCGCGTGATCGCGCATGCACCAACAGTAGGTGTGGTAATCTTCCGATCGAGCATGCTGGTTCTGGATTGGAGACGTATTTGTTGTTCGCCCTCTATACACCAGCCTGACACATAGCACGATTTAACCCTTATTATTCTTCGTATCGTCAAAGATCCTTGATGTTCGATCGGTATTAACAAATTAAATGGAATAATTAATATCGAAATTAACGTTCTTATCGTTCACTTAGTTAAATGGTTTTATTATTATTCTGTTGTCGTGATCGGGAAACAATTTTTTCTTAGATTTTCTATTGAACATGGGAAAATTAAACGTCGTGATAAGAATTATCGATCATTATCGATTACGTCCACGTGTGTTTTTACTATGGTAATGTTTGCACATATGTTCGTATATACTTTGTGCATATTACGTGCAAGTCGATTAAGGCATCTACCGGATGCACTTCGACATCGCAGGTCGCAGTACGTCGCCTGCGACTGAAAGAGAGAGAGAGAGAGAGAGAGAGAGAGAGAGAGAGAGAGAAAGGAGGTGTGCAGGGGGAGTAATCTGGACGTCCAAAGAGAAGGAGAGATAGAGATAAAGAAAGAGAAAGAGAAAGAGACGCATGAGTTCGACGAGTTCGTCGCACAGACTTCTCTCTCGATCTACTTCAATTAACTTTATTAATACTTCCGCTTTCGCGACATAATTCTACTTACTTCGCTCTCATTAATTCTGCGACGAATAATATCTCCTATTGGATCCTTTTTCAAAAGATCTCTCTAAGAATCGCGAATATTTGCGTTTTGTAAAATTTCATGAGAATAATTTTAAATATTTTGGAATATAACAAAAGGTATTTTAAAAGATAGGACGAATAGATAAAATACATATGTACGCGGGTATGGAACCATTACGTATTTATTTTAACATTCGAGATATAATGGAACGATCGTCGTGAACGTGACGCGAAAATAATAAAGGATTCACAGGTAGGTAAGGAAATTGCAATCTCGAAATTGGATCGTATCGGGATGAAAAACGGGTGCTGTCGCGTAGGGAGATTCGCGAGAGAGGGTGGATACGAACGTGGAAGAAGGTGGACCCCTTAAGCTCGAGTTTCTTCTTGTCCTTCGTGGAATCCGCCGGAGAATATGGGAATCGAGGGACGTTGGAAAGGGTGAGAGTAGGGAGTAATAGAGGTGGAAACTGAAAGAAGAAAATAAGAGTAAGGAGGAGGGAGACGGAGTAGAGGTGCTGTAGAATGGACGGTAATTGCGCGTTGCACTCGGTCGTTCTATATGAGCGATCTCGAATGATTTAATGAATATGGCGGTCGGTATTCCCGTCGTCGTCGTCGTCGTCGTCTTAGTCGTAGTCGTCGTAGTCGTAGTCGTCTTCGTCGGGTCAAAACTCGATGCGTTCTTTCGTTCGTTCGGTCGAATCGGCAAGGCGTCTCAGCTTCGCGAAGACATATTATCGTCCTCTGCCTTCCCTCGTCCTCCCTCCCCCCGTCCGATTCCCCCTACCCATATACCCCTCCCCCTATCCCTCTTTCCTTTCCTTTCGTCCTTCTTCTCTCGTAAAGCTAATGGTACGAACCGGTCATTGAGGACCAGTCGATAAATACCTCGAGACTGCGTAAATCCACTTTGTCCCGCGTGTCTCGCACGCCAGGATGCGAGCCTGTGCACCACTGAATTATGCCCTCGTACGTCGACGAGAAAGAGAAAAAGAGGGAGAGAGGGAGGGAGGGAGAAAGAGAGAAAGAGAGAGAAAGGAGTCCTGCGAGGCTCCTTCTCTTTTCTTCTCTTCGATCGTGCAAAGTACCTTCCACGCGAATGCTAACTTCGAAGAAAAGAGTAAAGAAGGGAAAGAAACGTCGCAGATTATACGTTCCTCTTTTATTGTGTCGTTTGTGCACGCTTTTTTGTCTCGATACGTTCGAGATTAAAAAAACGAGACTTTTGAGGCTAACTCTTCGCACGACATTTCACTTTGTATTATTATTATTATTATTATTATTATTATTGTTATTATTATTATTATTATTATTTATTTTGTTTGTTTGTTCTTTTCTTTTCTTTTTTCTTTTTACAATAAAATTGATCGCGTTTAATTCGATCAACATTCCCATTTCTCGATATACTTGTTTTTCATAATACGCAATCCATTCCTCAAACGTTTCCAACTACGTGGATGTTGTTCCATCTCAATGCAAAACGCATAATCTTATATAGTAGTCAGACTCGAGTTAAGAAAGTTTGTGCTTTCGCAACGTTCCACGCGCTGGACGAATGCCACTGGCGGTATAATATATCGATAATGTATGAATCACAACGATCATCACGAGGTTTCTATCGCGCTCGATAGAGAGAATTTAAAAATATATACATATTATATTTGCATAATATGATAAGAAGGTTACGTGGTCGTTCGAAGTGAGACAGACTTTACGTTGTTCTAAGATAATCTATCGATCTCGAGTATCGGATTTATCGATTCGAGTCGATTTTCATTGATTTGGTTTCCTTTCTTTTTCTTTTTTTTTTTTTTTTTTTTTGGTAGAAGATCGTTACTTTCACTGGGCGATGGATTCGTTGATAATATCAGTAATATAGATCGATAGACGTTTAAATCTTTATCATATGTTTATCATTATTTAATCATTATTTACCTGTTCGTTAGAGCAATCATTTTCAAGATGGATAAAAACGTAGTTACAATAAGAATGACAAAGATAGGAACGCGTAACAATACGAACGTTCAGCGGGGTCGTTATCTAATTGATGAATAACTACGTGTCTCATAGGGCATAGGAGATCCAGCGAGAACCTCCCGATATAAGCTGTTGCAAACGCAAAAGAACATATTACGATAATGTTCGGACACAAACAATAGGGGACAAAGGAAAGTTACAGAGCGCAAACACCAGTCGTAAAATTTTATCTTCCGATCGTTACCAGCTTACAGTACATTTACATCGTATTAAATGCGCCAATGTATGTATTAAAAGTATAAATATTATTTTAATTTCTCATTAATGGGAAGAACGAAGAAGGCCGCGGGTGTCTCGTCGTCGGAGAGATAAGGAAACGTCGGTCTGTGGGAAATAGAAAGTATGCGTGCAGATATAAATACCTACATACATGGATGGATGCATACATACATACATACATACATACATACATACATACATACATACATCATACATACATACATACATACGTACGTACGTAAGTATGTAGGCGAAAAGATGAAAATTCACGAATGAAATATGTGGAAGTTTTATAGCGAAATATGGGAAAAGAAGATTGGGGTGGGTTGGAGGAGGGGAGATCGAGGCGAACGGTGGAAAAAATCGAAAGCGTCGAGATATTTCGTAATTATCGTTCGTCCTTATCCCTTATTCATGACGTTCATTTAAATTTGTTCGTTCGACGATCGACCGACCAGTCGACATAGATTTTTCTCGAGATCGAAGTAAAAACTTCAGAAAGGGGGGTAACATAAGTGGATGCAGGTAAAACATCGCCTATCGAAGCGGTCAGTTCGAAGAAGAGTCGTTGAAGAAAGAAAGACAGAAAGAAAGAAAGAAGGAAAAAAGAATGAGAGAGAGAGAGAGAGAGAGAGGCCATCGCAAGGCAAGAATAATGAGATAATGATAATCCGTGGTAAGGCGAGTAGTAAGCGCGGCAACGCGACTGCCGGCCCGTGCTTGCCCCTTTCGCTCCAACTATTTCGTTTCTTCTTACCTTCCCCCAACCTCCTTCGTCTCCTCCTCCTCCTCCTCCTCCTCCTCCTCCTTCTCCTCCTCCTCCTCCTCCTCCTCCTCCTCCTCCTCCTCCTCCTTCTCCTCTTGCGCTGTGATTTTCTCCCACCATGACGATTTAACAGAGCGCTATTGCCTCCCACTCTTCGGCATGGTCAGCACGATGCCTCGCGTGCGCGCGCGCGGAAGAGTAAGAGAGAGAGAGAGAGAGAGAGAGAGAGAGAGAGAGAGAGAGAGAGAGAGAGAGAGAGAGAGAGAGAGAATGAGAGTGTGTGTGTGTATTTGTGGTGTGTGTGAGAAAGAGAGAGAGAGAGAGAGAGAGAGTCAACCTGTTTTCATCCCCACCACTTTTCCTCCTATCCCTCGGACCCCTTCTTCTTCCTTTTACTTCTCCTCCAACTCCTACTCTACAGCAGAGCTCTGTTCGCGCATGCGTACGTCAGGGCGTGCGTGCGGTCGACGACGACGCTCGTGTGCGCGCTGCTGCGCGCGCGTTCCTGTAATAATAATAAGAAGAGAGCGACTCTATGAGGAACCAACGGCCTCCGACCCGTTCACCCTATGCTAGGTGGAGCCGGTCTGATATTGTACCCTCAGTGGTTCTCATCGGGTAACGTTCGAGATATTTAATTTCATATACGACCAATTGAATTTATCCTTCAATTTTTATGATTTAGGCCGATGCATTTATCGATATTATTACAATATAAGAGCAGATATATTTTTGTTCGTATCCTTTGAGTCTATTCACATTCGAGAATTCCGTCGAGCGTAACTTCTTTACGATTTTCTCGATGTAACATCGAGACAACGACGCCTTTGATCATGGATTTCGAATCAGATCTCATTAGGTATTTGTTCAGATTTAGGATAAAGGGGTAGGGGGCTCCGTCGTACGCGATTGTCGTTAAGAGATATTGTATAAAGGTGCGTGCACACCGGTTCGACCGAATAAAAATATTTTTTTTATGTATACACGATTGACACGGATAGGTTCGTGTAAATATGTGATATCACGTTCCCAGAGAATGTTCCTACTTTGAATAAATTTCTATATTCATGAGGAATGAGCACCGCTGCGGGTGTGACCGTGAACGAAGAGGCAGGAAAGCAAGAGAGCGTTGTGGGGCAGTATCTCTGTCCTCGCCCTCTGCCTTCTCCCGTGCCCTCCCTGCTGCGATTTCTCCTTTCCCGCCCCCACCGTGTTACTCACTCTTCCTCCTTCCTTCCCTCCCTCTCTCTCTCTCACTCTCTCTCTCCCTCTCCCTCTCTCTCTCTCTCTTTCGTTCGCTCATTCGGCACGAAACGAAGTGGACACTCGGCGAAGCCGAGTCGAGCGGTAGGAATAGTGGGGGTGTTGAGGCACGAAAGGGGAAGTTGGCGGTACGCCGATAGTAAAGCTCCAGAGGGATGGGGGAGGGGAGAGAGTGCGGAGGTTCGTTTAGGCTTTACGTGCCTCCGAAGAAGAACGGAACGGAACGGAACTTGTCGGTGGGGGTGGGTAGGTCACTCTGGAGATCGCCGAGAGATGACACCACCGCGCCCACACGATCCACCATGCCGCGCCCGCAGGTGTAATGTACCGACGCTCGTGCGCACCAATATATACATGCATACCCGTATATATGCGCACACGCACACGCGTACATATATACAAATACATACGTACGTGCTGGCATACGGTAGATACATACATACATACATGCATACATACATACATACATACATACATACATACATACATACATACATAGGCAGAGGACAAACAGACAAACATATACTCGCGAAAAGAGAGAAGGCAGCCACAGCCACAGCCACGCTCACGATGCGTGTGCCAACCGTTGCCGCCTTCCGTCTTGCCCTTCTCTCCTCCCCGACGATCTCCTCGAGTCTCTTTCCTCTTCCCACCCCCTCCCTCCCATCCCCTTCACCATCCCATCCTCTCACCCTCCCATCCTCTCACCCTTTTCCCTTCCCTTTTACCCTTCTCATCTCATACTCCTCCTAGTCACGACTCGGCACTCGAGTCGGTCGCGCGCGCGTTCGTGCGCGCGCGCCCCACCCCACTCTATTGGCCGTCGGCCCGCCGGAGATCCTGCGGCCTCGTGTTTGCTCTAGGAATACGAATACGACTACGATTACGCGGCAGCGGCTTGCCGTCACTGGCTGCATGCCGGCAACGTCGCAAATCCTCTCCTTCCCTCTTCCCCCTCCTCTATCGCTCTTCCTCCCCACTACTATCCCTTTGCTTTCCCTCCCTCCTCTTCCTCCTTCCCTCCCTCCCTCCTCTTCCACCCTCCTTTCCATTATCCCCCTCCTATCCTCCCTCTCTAGCTCTTTTCCTACTCCTCCCCCTTTCTTCCTTCCTTCCTTTGCTATCCGTCCATTCGTCCGTCTCCGTCTCGTGCTGTAAGATAGCTGCGCGTTAGCCAGCGTGCGATACTGTCGTTCCATTGCGAGGTATCGTAACGCGCGAATAAGAACCGATACCGAGCCGCACGCTTCCCCTCCCCACTCCTCCTCACCCCTCCACCCCTTCCCCTATCGTCTCACTCTGATTTTGTTTTCTTTTATTCTTTTCTTTGCCTCGGTACTCGCACTTTCCTCGCGATTTCTCTTATTTTCTAGTTGTACCGATTAGTATCTTTTACTTGTCGTCATAGCTCGTAATATCCTTGGGTCCATCGAGATCAAGCTATATGTAGGTACACTTAAGTTCCGTGGCATCCCGTTTTCTTATTCCCGTGATATCAGATACCCGGAATTTATTAGGGAAGATTTTCTTTATCTCATAGCGTACTTCGGTGTTAATAACATGGTTCGCTGGGTAGCCGACGTTAACTCGTAGGTATCAACCAAGATGACTTTGCCGTTACAACGCGTTTATACATTTATGTTTAATATATATATATATATATATATATATATATATATATATATATATATATATATATATATATATATATATACATACATACCTATCAATTTGCACGTTAAACATTTGAGAGATAAAAATAAGTTGTTCCTTTATCGAAACAAATGGTTGTCCATTTCGAGATCAACGTTCGGAGTGTTTATTGGATTTATTTGCATTTCTTTGCCTCCTCTTCCTCCTCTTCCTACTCCTCCTCTTCCTCCTCCTCTTCCTCCTCCTCCTTCTCCTCCTTCTCCTCCTCCTCACCACCCCAATTTTATCGTCATTGAAGGTTTAATATCGCGAATTTCAATTCCGATGCGCTTATCAACCGGTATTTATTCAGCCTCCGAAATGCCGATAATCCTCTGACACTCGTAACATGTAAATTTTCAATAACGTCGCGCAAAATCAATTAGCTATATATAAAAACGTCGAGTAGTCCGTTGCGAATTCGTAACGTGGTTTCTTGCGAAGTAAATCTCGCGAATCATCTTGCGTTCTCCCCGTTTTACGTTCTAATGGATCGTGAGATCGTTAACTTTGTGGTGCTTCTTACACGCCTATCCAACCGCGATCGGTACTCAATCGTTTTGAATCAATGAAAAAGATCGATACTTTTCTACCGAGTCACCTCGTACGATTATGTGGCGTTATGCATCAGATAGATACTTTTGATCGATGTTTTCTCAGGTATTAGGAGCCGATCTAAGCTCTAAGAAAAGTATGTTGTTGTCATTTGCATAGATTAGCACGATTAAATGCTAAGTAACATGTAAATTAAGTCTGATATATATATATATTTATGATTAACAAGTGGTACTGTAAGTATATACCATACATACATACATATATATATATATATATATATATATATATATATATATAAGAGTAAATATCTATATTTCTCTCGGAATCTACAATAGATCGTAAAAAGCTACGTATTTTCGATTCGTGATTATGATTTGATAATTAATATCGTGTTAATCAATATTCCTTCGAAAGTCATACACGACGCAGCAGCCAAATTCACGAGCCCTTTCGAAATTTTTCACGTACGATGACTACGTTTGACGTGTCATTTCCGAAGCGAGAGGGTGGATAGAGGATACGAAGGAAATTCTCATGGCGGATTTCCAATATCGGAGACCGGGTGGCAGCCCTATTGCCGGCACATCCTATCGGCCATTACGAGACTCGCGGTATTCGGTCCATGGGCTCGATATTACGCCTTGTACCGCGTTAGCATAAACAAACATAGGATCGAGAAAGGTAGCTACGCGTATATGAACCTGCTCCTGTATCTATCCTACGTTCTCCAAACGTTACGAGATGAGAGTCGATCTTCCATTTCGATAATGAAAGAGACAATAATGCCCTCGGTCAATTCCGTTTTCAAAATCTTGTCTTTTTGTTCATAAGTAAATATCAAACGTAGTTTTATTAAAATGTAAATCGTTTCAACTACCACAATCTAATCTAAGATCGAATGGATAAAAAATATGAAAGCACGCACAGACACATAGGGAAACTTTTTTTACGGATGAACTTTACGAAATCTCTTTCGAAGTAATCACGAATAGAATTCTCGATGGTATCGGTTAATTACAAAGGTCATTGATCGGTGGAATGGAAATAATGAAGAGTTTCGATAGGTCTCATATAGATGCGAAAGGTATTAAAAATATAAAGTGACAGTATTCGTAAGTATTTAAACCGCCAGTTGCACTGTTACATACCTACGTGTATGCAAAGATACGTTTTTATATGTTGAATATGAGTTTGTATACGTATAAATATATAAATACACACACACACACACACGCACGCACGCACGCATACACGCGCACGCGCGCATATCATAGCTATATACGTACAACTGGTCGAAATTAAACCGGATTTCACGGGGGATTAAATGGTATTTGACGAGCTATACGAGGATGTGTGACGGGGCTCCCTCTGTTTTGAATTTGGGCGTGAACGTGACAGTTGGTTTATACGATTTTCGGATTGATGGGCTCACCGCGCGAAATACCAGGAAATTACGAAAATAATTATTATCCGCGAGGTGGTATACTGGCGTAGTGGCGTAGAGCTCGCGAGGCTGTTTCGATCGCGGATATTAACCGAGCGTAGAATTATTGGCTCGTACATATTCGCGATGCTTTTTCGAGTGGTCGCGAGGGATGCGTCGATGAGGTGGAACGGGTCGGAAGGAGGGTGGGGGAGGGGAGGAGGGGATAGGAATTTGCGTACGTACATTTCCGCGAGTAACATTTTTTTTCCAAAGAATACAAAGGCGGCGTGTACCATTCGATGATATAAATAGTTAGTTGAACACGGTGTCCTGCGATTTGACCTTTTCAATGTTGTACGAGAGTCAATGCGGTCTCTACGATCTCTACGGGAGTCGATGCGGTGTCTCTACGAGAGATAAATGTAGATTTGACTCAATGAGCTTAATGAATTTTGAAGGATCCCAGAACAATTCTTAAGGAGACAACTTCTTATAGATTCTCAAACGTTTCTTTCTTTCGGAGAAAATATCGTTAGTTCGTACGATTAATCTAATAACGAACATTTTATAGCGATAAGTGTTTTTATATGATGAAAATGAGATAGAAACGAGCGACTTTCTATAGCAACCCTACGGTCTTTATTATTTTGACGTGAGAACGTTTAATCGCGTTTACGTTGAACACCGAAGCTGATCAAGGGATTTCATTAATAGCCTCGCGGTCGTATAGACCGAACTTCCATCCGCGTGCTCATCGACGAAGATTCACGGATGTATCGAATAGAGAGGAGCGGCAGCATATTGCGTCGGTGGTGATGGCGATGGCTATGGCGATGGCTATGGCGATGGCGACGGTGTATCGTCGGTGAATCGTTGCTGAAGCGATATCCGCGTGGCCGATTCCGGACGATCTCTCCGCCACCGCCGCCAGCGTAAGCGATGCATCAGCCTCGGCTGACCAATCCCAATAATTTACGATTATCGATCGAGCGGCCGGTGTTCAAATTTGCTAATTACGCAATAATTATACGGCCTACATTAGATGGCAGAGTCTAGCGTACAGTGCGCCAGCGGTAGTAGCGGTGATGGTGGTGGTGGTGGTGATGGTGGTGGTGGTGGTGGTGGTGGTGGTGGTGCCGATGGTGGTGGCGGCGTTGCAAGCATCCGGGGAAACTATCGACCGAGCTAATGCGGAATCATCAACGCTCGAAGCGGGCCAATAGCAAGGCGACCTAGGCGTGTCAATAGTTCATAGCCCCTTTCCCGGCCTGGGAATAAATTGACCCAACTGTTCTCGACCTCCAGTCGTCGAGCGAATGCATCCTATGTGACTATAGTTTTCCGAGCATCGAGTTCTGTTACGAAAAAGACAGACAGAGAGAGAGAGAGAGAGAGAGAGAGAGAGAGAGAGAGAGAGAGAGAGAGAGAGAGAGAGAGAGAGAGAGAGAGGGAGAGAGAGAGAGGGAGTGCACGAGGGGGATAGGAGGGGTATCATAGGAAGCGAGAGAGCGAAAGAGTGAGACGGTGAACTAGCAGTGAGTAAAGCTAGAGTAGCGTCGACGTACTTGGTACTCGGTGCAATGGACCACGTCGAGAGCTTGCTGGAACCGAATCTTGGTCTAAGATACATTATGTACACTACTAGTCTGAAGCGTTAATAACTTCGTTATAACATTAGGGCTTCTCATAGGGTATCTCTGAAATATCCTTGCGAACCGTTT
>OU426856.1:3753954-3781454 GCA_911387685.1 Dolichovespula media | reverse complement strand
ATAGAGAGAAAGAGAGAGACGGAGAGAGAGAGAGAGAGAGAGAGAGAGAGAGAGGGAGAGAGAGAGAGAGAGAGGGAGAGGGAGAGAGGGAGGGAGAGATAAAAAAGTTAGATCGCGAGTTGGGTGGGGTTGATACGCGAAGAGACCTTTGGTGGGGGTAGGGTGGGGGTAACCAAGAGAAGCACAGAGAGGGCTACGGTGTCGTCGTGTGAAGGGGGAAAAAAAGGGGGTAGGGATAGGGCGGTAGGGAGAAGGATAAGCGAGAATGTGTAAATGCGTGCGCAATACCGCCGAAGGGTGGTACGCGTTTTTGCGCGCGCGCGAGCGAGCTCTCACGAGCGTGGATTTCGCGCGAGTGAGTCAGCTTCCTGCATCGCGAGTCGCCTTCTTCCGTGCATATTGATATTTTTCGATGTGGCTATGCATGTATGTTGATATTACATACGTATAAGCGAATTATATGAACTAACTGATCGGAACTAGGACGGAAATATTCTTTCAAGGAGAACTACAGTGTGTTCTCTTTCTCTCTCTCTCTCTCTCTCTCTCTCTCTATCTCTATTTCTATCTTTATCTCTATCTCTATCTCTATCTCTCTCTTTCCTAATCTTTTCTTTTATATTATTGTCGTATAGAACGTATCGATCGTTTAAACAATTGTTTAAAATCTATTTAAAATCTCGATGAAACTGTCGTGAGATAATATCAACGATTTATTTTCATATTATTTACATTCGTTGTTTAATGTTAATTGAGCTTCTTCCAACTTTAAATCGATGCGTTAATTAGCTGTTAGTTAATTACGGGTTACAGAAGATGGTATATGCACATAGTATAAACTTAGTATGGTATATGCAATATATACGGATATAAATATAATGCGCGTTAAAACGTTAGAAGTTATTCATTAGTTGAAACACTTTTTTTTTGCTTATAATCATCGCGATGTTAGCTAGTTAAGTTATAATGGGAAGAGAGAAAGAGAAAGAGAGAGAGAATGACACGTGTCGCGTAACTTCGTCGCTCTCTACGTACGTAAGCGAAAACGCGTAAACTCGCCAAATCTTATCTTAATCGGTGAAAAATATTCTCACAGAATCGACGTGTTTTATCTGATTCCTAAGCCGTAAATAAATCGAGCGTTTGGCTCACTACCAATAATCTACGTATAATCTTAGCTCATAACATTTGGGAAAGCGTTTTCACATCGCGTTCATCATCATCATCATCATCATCATCCTCATCATTATCATCGTCATCGTCATCGTCGTCGTCGTCGTCGTTATTTGATAAATAATTTAACGATACGAAAAAATCAAAGTTTCTTTCCGATTGTTCAAGTGTAATTAATTGGTATCGCTAAAAAAATTTATCTATTGATATTTAATGATTTATGTCATTTTTTCTTTTTTTTTTTTTTTGATTTGTCTGTCCACTGATCGAAAAATTTCTGAACGTACACACTTCTACATGGCTTGTAAGAACGTGAGTTACTTCCGTCGTAAGTCTTAATTTTTAAAATTCTAAGATGATCTGTGTCATAGGTTAATGGGCGTGGACATTGCGGAACTCTATCGTAGTGGGGAAAATAAAAAAAAAAAAAAAAAATTTGGAAGGTAGCAACGATACACGTCGTATTTCCGCGTTCCGTAACGTGGAGTTAATTGTCGCAAAGAATAGAGGCTTAATTATAGTATGCCAGCCGGTTATTGGGTGCGTGCCCAATAACGTTGTTTCGCCACGTTACCGGGCCAATGGTGCATATTTACGGCTTGCCTATTTTACAAAATGCCACTAGCATGCATGCAACGCTCGAAGCCGAAGTCACAGGCACTCACGCCCGTATTATCATCGCGTATTAACGTTTAACGATCGCCTAACGAAACTACAATATTCAATATTTATTATTCGCGATTAATTAAAATTCGAGTTTTATCACCGTGAAGGTATCATTGTGTTTTTTCCTTCTTTTTTCTTTTCATTTTTTTTTTTTTTTACATACCCAGTAAGTGGGTTACAAAATTTCGATAAATCCATTGTAGTATATTACGGAAATAATCGTATAAATATAAAAGTTAATTACATTTTTTTTTTGTTTTTATTTTCACGTATACAGCAACGCGGATGTAAAATCGTGAAGTCTCGCGAACAAATAATCCCGTGGATAACTTTTTTTTGCCCCCTCGTCAATTCCTCTTTTGTAAAAGTGAACGTTTAATTAATCGATGAAATGAATTAATCTGGACGAAATAGGAAGAACTTTTATTTTTTGTTTTCTTTTTATTTTCTCTCTCTCTTTTTTTTTTTTATCTATATAATTTTCTGGTCATCGAGTACATCCTTCTTCGACATTTATACTCCTCTCTCTCTCTCTCTCTCTCTCTCTCTCTCTCTCTCTATCTCTCTTATTTTATGTAACTACAAACGGAATACATATGTACCTAAGTTTGCTGTTCTTATCTCTCGAACTGACAAAAAGAGAAACCTCGAAGCAATAGGCTCGATAGAAAGGGAAGTAGAGAAAGGTAGATACTTACATACATAGACAGGTTGGAGATGGAAAAAAGGAAGAGATAGAAATGCCGGTCCAACCCAACGGGTACCGTTCGTCGAAGGCTTCCAGGAGAGCCACAACAATTTTATTTTCTTGTAGCAATGAGCGAACAGTCGCATCACGAAGGACATTTCCTTCTAGGTACGTACGTACACGTATGTACAAATGTACGTCAACCTACGTACTCTGAGGAAATCCCACGAGAAATCGTACAACGAATTCAACGTCCGATCGAATTTTCTCTCTCTCTCTCTCTCTCTTCTTTTTTTTTTTTTTTGGTCGAATACGGACCACGAATCTCTCGATTTCTACGCGATTTTTTTTTTTTTTTTTTTTTTTTTTTATAGATTCCTCGCGCGGATATTTCGAGTCGCTTTAGTCCGATCAAACGTCGACCTTTTCCACTTACGACAACGAGAGATCGCAGCATCGAGTTTAACCGGCAAAAAAGTTTTCGTCGCAAATTTTCGACGATCGATTTTCAAAGAGAAAAGAAAAAAAACAAAGAGGAAGAAAAGAGAAGAGAAGAATAGAATGAAAAGAAAAAAGAAACGAAAGAGAAATACTTCGAAATCTTATTAAAGTTTAACTGGCAGTCAATTTTAGTTCTTTTTATTCCAGGAATTCCTTTAAACATTATTATGTAGCTTATATCGATCAAACAAACTCTAAAGGCAAACAAACGTCGATATCTCTTCCGACGTGTTCCACATTTGTGTCACCAAATTCGTAATACTCTACGAATCGGTTAGGTTAGAAGATGCAGTAGAATCGTTGTGTCATCGGTTATTTCATGAATATTTATTACAAAAGAATACCTTCGAGAGGGTTTATACTCCAAGACCACGGTTTATTCCCGTTATATGGTTTTCGATTACCGTCGAGTATCACTTACGTTTAAAAATGTATAACGTTTAATCTCGCCTACGAATGAAATCTAAAGAGAACGAAATTGATGGACAAAATGAAGAAAGAAATGAAAAACAAAAAGACCAAAAAAAAAACAAAGAACAGAACACACGCGCGCGCGCGCGCGCGCGCGCACACACACACACACACACACAATTCTTCGATTACCTTTACCTTAGGATACGTACGTCAAAATTTGTTCATTGGTTTTAAAAAGATGATTCGACGTTCATACCTTTTGCCCTACATTTTAGTATTACGTGTAGATATATTTTTCGATAGGATCTACATACATACATACATACATACATACATACATACATGCATGCATGCATGCATGCATGCATGCATTCATACATACATGCATGCATACATACATACATACATACATACATACATACATACATACATACATACATACATACATACATACATACATACATACATACATACATACATACATAGACTCGTTTTCGAATATACCGAGCGCTCTCTTCTCTTTCTATGTCGTTCTCCACTTTTGCAGCCTCTTTTACGGTAGCTCGTAAGTTCCGCCATCACCGTGCCTTGACGTTCGGCCATGAAATATTTGACTTGACGGATGCATTTTCATAATGGGGTCTCCTCTCCTCCTCTCTCTCTGTCTCTCTCTCTCTCTCTCTCTCTCTCTCTTTCTCTCTCTCTCTCTTTCTCTCTCTTTCTCTCTCTTGCTTTACGGCAAGTCTCGAAGCCGAATGGAGAGCAGCTACGATGCACCATCCCGATGGATATTTTATGGAGCCGTCTATGAGTGTTCACCTGGTTGCCATACTTCGCAGCTATATACTACCAGGTCACAGTCTCCACTACCCTCTTTCGCGTAGACACACCCTCTTTCTCTCTCTCTCTCTCTCTATCTATCTATCTTTCTCATTCACTCTCTCTTTTCGTCTTCGTTCGCTACCCCTCGTCTATGTAATCTAATAAAAGTTATCGTGCTGCCGGAACAGTTTTCTCATTTTATCTTTTAAACGTCACATATATTTTCAACAATGTCAAGATATCACAGATACGGTCAAATAACTTCCGATCATTGTTACATATCATTTATTTATTTATTTTTTTTTTCATTTTTTTTTTTTTTTCATGAAAAACTTTCAACTAGGAGAGAGAGAGATAGAGAGTTGTATTTTTGAAAAATAAATAAGTATATATATATATATATACTTATACTCGCCGACACACGCGCGAGTCTTCTCCCTATCCTTCCCGTATTCTCGCGTAAAAATCGATGATGAACATCAATCCCACGAAAAGTCCTTGATGACGTCTTGATGATCCCTCGATGATCTCTGTGAAAGCAAAGAAGAGTAACACAAGAAATATGAAATAAAATAGAAAGCGGGAAAATACAAGTAAAAATAGGCGGGAAAATACAAGTAAAAATAGGCTGAAAATGAAAAGAAGATAAAACCGAAACGTGCGCGCACGTGACAACGACGAAATGCAGAACAAGAGCAAGTTGGACGCATTGAATATCAATAACCATTCGACCAAAAAGAGAAGGAAGACGAAACATGCATGCATGTTACCACGATAAAGTTTAGAGCGAGAGGTGGACATAATGAATATGCCTCCACCAGACAAAACCGGAGTACCAAAATTAATTTCGATTTTTTCCTATTGAGGGCTCATCTCGAGAGTCCCACCGCAGAGTTTTATACGATGCTGTGAAAGCAGCCCGCCAAAAGGCCCACACCCATAAGCCCCTCTTATGGGTCCCACCCGAGACTTATAAATAATAATTAATAAAAGTAATACCATATAAATAGGAATGACAAAAAAGTTCTCTATGCGTTTCAATTAGAAATCAATGGTATATCTAAAATCGATGATGCTCCTAGGATAATCTCGCAACGATAATTCGGCGTCCCTCGACGTCCCTCGACGATCATTCGATGATCCCTCGACGATCCCTCGACGAAACCTGAGAAGAAAATGAGAAAGAGAAGAAATAGTATAGAAAGGAAAACAAAAGTTAGACGAAAGGGAAGAAAGAGACCAGCATAGAAGCTCGAACCCATAGGTACATCATTTGGGTCTCACCCTATGCTATGGTATGCAATTGATTCACGATAAAAGCATAAAGAATAATAAATATAATTAACACATGATAAATATTATATAAATTTACAAATTTCAAGAATTATTTTCTTGAATTTAACTGTATCCTCTTTCTTATTTGCCTATAGAAGTATAATTGGTAATGTACAATCAGAATTAATTATTATTAACGATATAAAATGTAAGTAATTAAAAGTATCGGTAGGGTTAGATAGAAAAGGCTTTTGAAAATGTTTAAAATATGCAGCCATTCGCTCGGTAGTAGTTGCGTTACATGATTAACAATTAACATTCAATATATATGTATCGCAAGTACTATCGACCCAGGTCTCACCACGTGGAGGTTGCTGCATCTGGAGACCCACGGGCTAACGGTGACTCTACTCTAATATTCGCGAATACCGAGCAAACAAAACGAAGTCCCCGGTAGGACTTTTAATCGCGTCCGCGAGCACTCACTCGCGCGGGTGTTAGAAAAACGGTGACTCTAGGTCGAAATTCGGGATGACATAAGCTACCGACGTATACAGATCCCTACGCTAAACGATTCACAGGACCCTAGTAAGTAGCTATGTACTACACTACTGGGCTTCCCAGTTTGTGTATACCGAATCTCGAGCATTACAACGAAGTCCATATTAGGACTTTTAATCGCGCCCGAACACCCACGCGAGTGTTAAAAGAACGATGACTCTACTTTAATATCCGCGTTTCGCGTTCCGCGATCGCGACACGTTATATCTGTAGCTTCGAGAGTCTTTCAGGCTTCTCAGCTAACTGGAGACGTACCAAGCCCCTCTTACGGAAAGCTCCACCGTCCAGACACCGTCCACTTCAGATACAACGTATTATTAAGCACTACTGTGCCTGCGTTCCGAGTTTCGAACAATAAAAACGTGGTCCTCGGTAAGACCTTTTAAATCGCGTCCGCGACACTCACGTGACAGTTAGATAAGACGTTAACTCTACAATACGCGTTCGCGAGTTAAACCGATCGAATTTACGAACAAACAAAACGAAGTCCACGGTAGGACCTTTAATCGCGCCCGAACACCTCCACGTGAGTGTTACAAAAAACGATGACTCTACTCTATAATTCGCGTATTCGGGGTGACGAGCAATCAAACGAAATTTTATCGCGCCCGCAAGAACACCCACGCTTGCGCCAGCCGACACACGCGCGAGTCTTCTCCCTATCCTTCCCGTATTCTCGCGTAAAAATCGATGATGAACATCAATCCCACGAAAAGTCCTTGATGACGTCTTGATGATCCCTCGATGATCCCTCGATGATCTCTGTGAAAGCAAAGAAGAGTAACACAAGAAATATGAAATAAAATAGAAAGCGGGAAAATACAAGTAAAAATAGGCGGGAAAATACAAGTAAAAATAGGCTGAAAATGAAAAGAAGATAAAACCGAAACGTGCGCGCACGTGACAACGACGAAATGCAGAACAAGAGCAAGTTGGACCCATTGAATATCGATACCCATTCGACCAAAAAGAGAAGGAAGACGAAACATGCATGCATGTTACCACGATAAAGTTTAGAGCGAGAGGTGGACATAATGAATATGCCTCCACCAGACCAAACCGGAGTACCAAAATTAATTTCGATTTTTTCCTATTGAGGGCTCATCCCGAGAGTCCCACCGCAGAGTTTTATACGATGCTGTGAAAGCAGCCCGCCAAAAGGCCCACACCCATAAGCCCCTCTTATGGGTCCCACCCGAGACTTATAAATAATAATTAATAAAAGTAAATACATATACATAGGAATAACGGAAAAGTTTTCTGTGCATTTCAATTAGAAATCAATGGTATATCTAAAATCGATGATGCTCTTAGGATAATTTCTCAACGATCCCTCGGCGTTCCTCGATGATCCCTCGACGAAATCTGAGAAGAAAATGAGAAAGAGAAGAAATAGTATAGAAAGGAAAACAAAAGTTAGACGAAAGGGAAGAAAGAGACCAGCATAGAAGCTCGAACCCATAGGTACATCATTTGGGTCTCACCCTATGCTATGGTATGCAATTGATTCACGATAAAAGCATAAAGAATAATAAATATAATTAACACATGATAATTATTATATAAATTTACAAATTTCAAGAATTATTTTCTTGAATTTAACTGTATCCTCTTTCTTATTTGCCTATAGAAGTATAATTGGTAATGTACAATCAGAATTAATTATTATTAACGATATAAAATGTAAGTAATTAAAAGTATCGGTAGGGTTAGATAGAAAAGGCTTTTGAAAATGTTTAAAATATGCAGCCATTCGCTCGGTAGTAGTTGCGTTACATGATTCACAATTAACATTCAATATATATGTATCGCAAGTACTATCGACCCAGGTCTCACCACGTGGAGGTTGCTGCATCTGGAGACCCACGGGCTAACGGTGACTCTACTCTAATATTCGCGAATACCGAGCAAACAAAACGAAGTCCCCGGTAGGACTTTTAATCGCGTCCGCGAGCACTCACTCGCGCGGGTGTTAGAAAAACGGTGACTCTAGGTCGAAATTCGGGATGACATAAGCTACCGACGTATACAGATCCCTACGCTAAACGATTCACAGGACCCTAGTAAGTAGCTATGTACTACACTACTGGGCTTCCCAGTTTGTGTATACCGAATCTCGAGCATTACAACGAAGTCCATATTAGGACTTTTAATCGCGCCCGAACACCCACGCGAGTGTTAAAAGAACGATGACTCTACTTTAATATCCGCGTTTCGCGTTCCGCGATCGCGACACGTTATATCTGTAGCTTCGAGAGTCTTTCAGGCTTCTCAGCTAACTGGAGACGTACCAAGCCCCTCTTACGGAAAGCTCCACCGTCCAGACACCGTCCACTTCAGATACAACGTATTATTAAGCACTACTGTGCCTGCGTTCCGAGTTTCGAACAATAAAAACGTGGTCCTCGGTAAGACCTTTTAAATCGCGTCCGCGACACTCACGTGACAGTTAGATAAGACGTTAACTCTACTCTACAATACGCGTTCGCGAGTTAAACCGATCGAATTTACGAGCAAACAAAACGAAGTCCACGGTAGGACCTTTAATCGCGCCCGAACACCCCCACGTGAGTGTTACAAAAAACGATGACTCTACTCTACAATTCGCGTATTCGGGGTGACGAGCAATCAAACGAAATTTTATCGCGCCCGCAAGAACACCCACGCTTGCGCCAGCCGACACACGCGCGAGTCTTCTCCCTATCCTT
Source organism: Dolichovespula media (assembly GCA_911387685.1). Classification (NCBI taxonomy): domain Eukaryota; kingdom Metazoa; phylum Arthropoda; class Insecta; order Hymenoptera; family Vespidae; genus Dolichovespula; species Dolichovespula media. The sequence continues at coordinate 3,772,646 of OU426856.1, read as the reverse complement.
CCCGTATTCTCGCGTAAAAATCGATGATGAACATCAATCCCACGAAAAGTCCTTGATGACGTCTTGATGATCCCTCGATGATCCCTCGATGATCTCTGTGAAAGCAAAGAAGAGTAACACAAGAAATATGAAATAAAATAGAAAGCGGGAAAATACAAGTAAAAATAGGCGGGAAAATACAAGTAAAAATAGGCTGAAAATGAAAAGAAGATAAAACCGAAACGTGCGCGCACGTGACAACGACGAAATGCAGAACAAGAGCAAGTTGGACCCATTGAATATCGATACCCATTCGACCAAAAAGAGAAGGAAGACGAAACATGCATGCATGTTACCACGATAAAGTTTAGAGCGAGAGGTGGACATAATGAATATGCCTCCACCAGACCAAACCGGAGTACCAAAATTAATTTCGATTTTTTCCTATTGAGGGCTCATCCCGAGAGTCCCACCGCAGAGTTTTATACGATGCTGTGAAAGCAGCCCGCCAAAAGGCCCACACCCATAAGCCCCTCTTATGGGTCCCACCCGAGACTTATAAATAATAATTAATAAAAGTAAATACATATACATAGGAATAACGGAAAAGTTTTCTGTGCATTTCAATTAGAAATCAATGGTATATCTAAAATCGATGATGCTCTTAGGATAATTTCTCAACGATCCCTCGGCGTTCCTCGATGATCCCTCGACGAAATCTGAGAAGAAAATGAGAAAGAGAAGAAATAGTATAGAAAGGAAAACAAAAGTTAGACGAAAGGGAAGAAAGAGACCAGCATAGAAGCTCGAACCCATAGGTACATCATTTGGGTCTCACCCTATGCTATGGTATGCAATTGATTCACGATAAAAGCATAAAGAATAATAAATATAATTAACACATGATAATTATTATATAAATTTACAAATTTCAAGAATTATTTTCTTGAATTTAACTGTATCCTCTTTCTTATTTGCCTATAGAAGTATAATTGGTAATGTACAATCAGAATTAATTATTATTAACGATATAAAATGTAAGTAATTAAAAGTATCGGTAGGGTTAGATAGAAAAGGCTTTTGAAAATGTTTAAAATATGCAGCCATTCGCTCGGTAGTAGTTGCGTTACATGATTCACAATTAACATTCAATATATATGTATCGCAAGTACTATCGACCCAGGTCTCACCACGTGGAGGTTGCTGCATCTGGAGACCCACGGGCTAACGGTGACTCTACTCTAATATTCGCGAATACCGAGCAAACAAAACGAAGTCCCCGGTAGGACTTTTAATCGCGTCCGCGAGCACTCACTCGCGCGGGTGTTAGAAAAACGGTGACTCTAGGTCGAAATTCGGGATGACATAAGCTACCGACGTATACAGATCCCTACGCTAAACGATTCACAGGACCCTAGTAAGTAGCTATGTACTACACTACTGGGCTTCCCAGTTTGTGTATACCGAATCTCGAGCATTACAACGAAGTCCATATTAGGACTTTTAATCGCGCCCGAACACCCACGCGAGTGTTAAAAGAACGATGACTCTACTTTAATATCCGCGTTTCGCGTTCCGCGATCGCGACACGTTATATCTGTAGCTTCGAGAGTCTTTCAGGCTTCTCAGCTAACTGGAGACGTACCAAGCCCCTCTTACGGAAAGCTCCACCGTCCAGACACCGTCCACTTCAGATACAACGTATTATTAAGCACTACTGTGCCTGCGTTCCGAGTTTCGAACAATAAAAACGTGGTCCTCGGTAAGACCTTTTAAATCGCGTCCGCGACACTCACGTGACAGTTAGATAAGACGTTAACTCTACAATACGCGTTCGCGAGTTAAACCGATCGAATTTACGAACAAACAAAACGAAGTCCACGGTAGGACCTTTAATCGCGCCCGAACACCTCCACGTGAGTGTTACAAAAAACGATGACTCTACTCTACAATTCGCGTATTCGGGGTGACGAGCAATCAAACGAAATTTTATCGCGCCCGCAAGAACACCCACGCTTGCGCCAGCCGACACACGCGCGAGTCTTCTCCCTATCCTTCCCGTATTCTCGCGTAAAAATCGATGATGAACATCAATCCCACGAAAAGTCCTTGATGACGTCTTGATGATCCCTCGATGATCCCTCGATGATCTCTGTGAAAGCAAAGAAGAGTAACACAAGAAATATGAAATAAAATAGAAAGCGGGAAAATACAAGTAAAAATAGGCGGGAAAATACAAGTAAAAATAGGCTGAAAATGAAAAGTAGATAAAACCGAAACGTGCGCGCACGTGACAACGACGAAATGCAGAACAAGAGCAAGTTGGACGCATTGAATATCAATAACCATTCGACCAAAAAGAGAAGGAAGACGAAACATGCATGCATGTTACCACGATAAAGTTTAGAGCGAGAGGTGGACATAATGAATATGCCTCCACCAGACAAAACCGGAGTACCAAAATTAATTTCGATTTTTTCCTATTGAGGGCTCATCTCGAGAGTCCCACCGCAGAGTTTTATACGATGCTGTGAAAGCAGCCCGCCAAAAGGCCCACACCCATAAGCCCCTCTTATGGGTCCCACCCGAGACTTATAAATAATAATTAATAAAAGTAAAGACATATAAATAGGAATGACAGAATAGTTCTATCTGCATTTCAATTATAAATCATTTGTATATCTATATGAATAATAAATAACAATAATATATATAATAAACCTAAAAATTATTATATTTAAAATCACGTGACAACGACAAAACACATGACAAGAGATGGTCAAACTCGTAGTACCCAAATGGAGTTCGATTTTTTCCTATTGAGGGCTCATCCCAAGAGTCCCACAGTAGACTTTTATAAGATGCTGAGACAGCAGCCCGACAAAAGGCCCACACCCACAAGCCCCTCTTATGGGTCCCACCCGAGACTTATAAATAATAATTAATAAAAGTAATACCATATAAATAGGAATGACAAAAAAGTTCTCTCTGCGTTTCAATTAGAAATCAATGGTATATCTAAAATCGATGATGCTCCTAGGATAATCTCTCAACGATAATTCGGCGTCCCTCGACGTCCCTCGACGATCATTCGATGATCCCTCGACGATCCCTCGACGAAACCTGAGAAGAAAATGAGAAAGAGAAGAAATAGTATAGAAAGGAAAACAAAAGTTAGACGAAAGGGAAGAAAGAGACCAGCATAGAAGCTCGAACCCATAGGTACATCATTTGGGTCTCACCCTATGCTATGGTATGCAATTGATTCACGATAAAAGCATAAAGAATAATAAATATAATTAACACATGATAAATATTATATAAATTTACAAATTTCAAGAATTATTTTCTTGAATTTAACTGTATCCTCTTTCTTATTTGCCTATAGAAGTATAATTGGTAATGTACAATCAGAATTAATTATTATTAACGATATAAAATGTAAGTAATTAAAAGTATCGGTAGGGTTAGATAGAAAAGGCTTTTGAAAATGTTTAAAATATGCAGCCATTCGCTCGGTAGTAGTTGCGTTACATGATTAACAATTAACATTCAATATATATGTATCGCAAGTACTATCGACCCAGGTCTCACCACGTGGAGGTTGCTGCATCTGGAGACCCACGGGCTAACGGTGACTCTACTCTAATATTCGCGAATACCGAGCAAACAAAACGAAGTCCCCGGTAGGACTTTTAATCGCGTCCGCGAGCACTCACTCGCGCGGGTGTTAGAAAAACGGTGACTCTAGGTCGAAATTCGGGATGACATAAGCTACCGACGTATACAGATCCCTACGCTAAACGATTCACAGGACCCTAGTAAGTAGCTATGTACTACACTACTGGGCTTCCCAGTTTGTGTATACCGAATCTCGAGCATTACAACGAAGTCCATATTAGAACTTTTAATCGCGCCCGAACACCCACGCGAGTGTTAAAAGAACGATGACTCTACTTTAATATCCGCGTTTCGCGTTCCGCGATCGCGACACGTTATATCTGTAGCTTCGAGAGTCTTTCAGGCTTCTCAGCTAACTGGAGACGTACCAAGCCCCTCTTACGGAAAGCTCCACCGTCCAGACACCGTCCACTTCAGATACAACGTATTATTAAGCACTACTGTGCCTGCGTTCCGAGTTTCGAACAATAAAAACGTGGTCCTCGGTAAGACCTTTTAAGTCGCGTCCGCGACACTCACGTGACAGTTAGATAAGACGTTAACTCTACTCTACAATACGCGTTCGCGAGTAAAACCGATCGAATTTACGAACAAACAAAACGAAGTCCACGGTAGGACCTTTAATCGCGCCCGAACACCTCCACGTGAGTGTTACAAAAAACGATGACTCTACTCTATAATTCGCGTATTCGGGGTGACGAGCAATCAAACGAAATTTTATCGCGCCCGCAAGAACACCCACGCTTGCGCCAGCCGACACACGCGCGAGTCTTCTCCCTATCCTTCCCGTATTCTCGCGTAAAAATCGATGATGAACATCAATCCCACGAAAAGTCCTTGATGACGTCTTGATTATCCCTCGATGATCCCTCGATGATCTCTGTGAAAGTAAAGAAGAGTAGCACAAGAAATATGAAATAAAATAGAAAGCGGATAAATACAAGCAAAAATAGGTGGGAAAATACAAGTAAAAATAGGCTGAAAATGAAAAGAAGATAAAACCGAAACGTGCGCGCATGTGACAACGACGAAACGCAGAACGAGAGCAAGTTGGACGCATTTAATATCGATCAACATTCGAACAAAAAAAGAAGGAAGACGAAACATGCATGCATGTTACCACGATAAAGTTTAGAGCGAGAGGTGGACATAATGAATATGCCTCCACCAGACCAAACCGGAGTACCAAAATTAATTTCGATTTTTTCCTATTGAGGGCTCATCCCGAGAGTCCCACCGCAGAGTTTTATACGATGCTGTGAAAGCAGCCCGCCAAAAGGCCCACACCCATAAGCCCCTCTTATGGGTCCCACCCGAGACTTATAAATAATAATTAATAAAAGTAAATACATATACATAGGAATAACGGAAAAGTTTTCTGTGCATTTCAATTAGAAATCAATGGTATATCTAAAATCGATGATGCTCTTAGGATAATTTCTCAACGATCCCTCGGCGTTCCTCGATGATCCCTCGACGAAATCTGAGAAGAAAATGAGAAAGAGAAGAAATAGTATAGAAAGGAAAACAAAAGTTAGACGAAAGGGAAGAAAGAGACCAGCATAGAAGCTCGAACCCATAGGTACATCATTTGGGTCTCACCCTATGCTATGGTATGCAATTGATTCACGATAAAAGCATAAAGAATAATAAATATAATTAACACATGATAATTATTATATAAATTTACAAATTTCAAGAATTATTTTCTTGAATTTAACTGTATCCTCTTTCTTATTTGCCTATAGAAGTATAATTGGTAATGTACAATCAGAATTAATTATTATTAACGATATAAAATGTAAGTAATTAAAAGTATCGGTAGGGTTAGATAGAAAAGGCTTTTGAAAATGTTTAAAATATGCAGCCATTCGCTCGGTAGTAGTTGCGTTACATGATTAACAATTAACATTCAATATATATGTATCGCAAGTACTATCGACCCAGGTCTCACCACGTGGAGGTTGCTGCATCTGGAGACCCACGGGCTAACGGTGACTCTACTCTAATATTCGCGAATACCGAGCAAACAAAACGAAGTCCCCGGTAGGACTTTTAATCGCGTCCGCGAGCACTCACTCGCGCGGGTGTTAAAAAAACGGTGACTCTGGGTTGAAATTCGGAATGACATAAGCCACCGACTAATCCAGGTCCCTACGCTAAACGATTCACAGGACCTTAGTCAGTAGCTATGTACTACATTACTAGGTGGCACCGTTCTTGTATCCCGAATCTCGAACTATACAACGAAGTCCATGACAAGGACTTTTAATCGCGCCCGAACACCCACGCGAGTGTTAAAAGAACGATGACTCTACTTTAATATCCGCGATCGCGACACGTTATATCTGTAGCTTCGAGAGTCTTTCAGGCTTCTCAGCTAACTGGAGACGTACCAAGCCCCTCTTACGGAAAGCTCCACCGTCCAGACACCGTCCACTTCAGATACAACGTATTATTAAGCACTACTGTGCCTGCGTTCCGAGTTTCGAACAATAAAAACGTGGTCCTCGGTAAGACCTTTTAAGTCGCGTCCGCGACACTCACGTGACAGTTAGACAAAACGTTAACTCTACTCTACAATACGCGTTCGCGAGTAAAACCGATCGAATTTACGAACAAACAAAACGAAGTCCACGGTAGGACCTTTAATCGCGCCCGAACACCTCCACGTGAGTGTTACAAAAAACGATGACTCTACTCTACAATTCGCGTATTCGGGGTGACGAGCAATCAAACGAAATTTTATCGCGCCCGCAAGAACACCCACGCTTGCGCCAGCCGACACACGCGCGAGTCTTCTCCCTATCCTTCCCGTATTCTCGCGTAAAAATCGATGATGAACATCAATCCCACGAAAAGTCTTCGATGACGTCTTGATGATCCCTCGATGACCTCTCGATGATCTCTCGATGATCTCTCGATGATCTCTCGATGATCTCTCGATGATCTCTCGATGATCCCTGTGAAAGTAAAGAAGAGTAGCACAAGAAATATGAAATAAAATAGAAAGCGGATAAATACAAGCAAAAATAGGTGGGAAAATACAAGTAAAAATAGACTGAAAATGAAAAGAAGATAAAACCGAAACGTGCGCGCATATGACAACGACGAAACGCAGAACGAGAGCAAGTTGGACGCATTTAATATCGATCAACATTCGAACAAAAAAAGAAGGAAGACGAAACATGCATGCATGTTACCACGATAAAGTTTAGAGCGAGAGGTGGACATAATGAATATGCCTCCACCAGACCAAACCGGAGTACCAAAATTAATTTCGATTTTTTCCTATTGAGGGCTCATCCCGAGAGTCCCACCGCAGAGTTTTATACGATGCTGTGAAAGCAGCCCGCCAAAAGGCCCACACCCATAAGCCCCTCTTATGGGTCCCACCCGAGACTTATAAATAATAATTAATAAAAGTAAATACATATAAATAGGAATGACGGAAAAGTTTTCTGTGCGTTTCAATTATAAATCATTAGTATATATATTAATCGATAATACATGATAGTACATGAATAACACATAACAATAATATATATAATAAATCTAAAAAATCTTATATCTAAAATAACCTGACAACGACAAAACACATGACAAGAGATGGACAAAATCGTAGTACCAAAATGGAAATCGATTTTATTTCATTGAGAGAAAGGAGGAGACCCGCATAGAAGCCCACACCCATTGCCCCTCTTATGGGTCCCACCCGAGACTTATATATAATAATTAATAAAAGTAAATACATATAAATATGAATGACAGAAAAGTTTGCGTTTAAATTATAAATCAATAGTTTATCTAAAATCGCTGATGCTCCTATGATAATCTTTCAACGATCCCTCGACGTCCATCGACGATCCCACGACGATCTCTCGACGATCCCTCGACGATACCTGAAAAGAAAATCAACAAAAGAGAAAAGAGTATAGAAAGTAAAAAAAAAGTTAGACGGACAGAAGCCTACACCCATAAGCCCCTCTTATGGGTCCCACCCGAGACTTATAAATTATAATTAATAAAAGTAAATACATATACATAGAAATGACAAAAAAGTTTGCTGTGCGTTACAATTGTAAATCATTAGTATATCTAGTAAACGATAATACATGATAGTATATGAATAATAATTAACAATAATATCTATAATAAATCTGAAAAATTCTAATATATAAAATCAAGTGACAACGAGAAAACATAGGCCAAGAGATGTACAGAATCGTAGTACCAAAATGGAGTTCGATTTATCTTACTGAAAAAAAGAAGGAAGCCCGCATAGAAGCCCACACCCATAAGCCCCTCTTATGGGTCCCACCCGAGACTTATAAATAATAATTAATAAAAGTAAATACATATAAATAGGAATGACGGAAAAGTTTTCTGAGCGTTTCAATTAGAAATTAATGTTATATCTGAAATCGATTATGGTCATTCGATGATCCCTCGACGATACCTGAGAAGAAAATGAGAAAGAGAAGAATTAGTATAGAAAGAGAAACAAAAGTTAAACGAAAGGAAAGAAGGAGACGAGCATAGAAGCTCAAACCCATAGTTCCATCCATTTGGGTCTGACCCTAGACTTGTAAATAATAAATAATAAAAGTAAATACATATAAATAGAAATGACGGAAAAATATTCTGTGCGTTTCAATTATAAATCAATGGTATATCTGAAATCGATGATGATCATTCGATAATCCCTCGATGATCCTTCGACGATATCTCGACAATACCTGAGAAGAAAATTAGAAAGAGAAGAAATAGTATAGAAAGAAAAACAAAAGTTACACGAAAGGAAAGAAGGGGACCAGCGCAGAAGCCCACTAACATAGGTCCATCCTTTTAGTCTCACCCTAGATTTATAAATAATAAATAATAAAAGTAAATACAAAGAAATAGAAATGACAGAAAAGTTCTCTCTGCGTTTCAATTATAAAAAAAATAGTATATCTATTTATCGAAAATACATGAAAGTACATGTGTATAGTCATTATAACGTTGTTAAGATTATGCTATTGTTTAAATATTAATTAATAATACTTTACGTATATTGTGCATCATTCAAATGTTAATAGAATAATCTTATTTATTAATTATTCCTTCTCGAGTTCCCTATCCCACTACCTAATACTAACTGAAAACACATAAGGAAAGAGAAAAGATTATATTACTACTGTGAAAGAGAAAATTTTGATATTAATTAAATTTAAATTAAGAAAGGTAACAGAAAATGAACAATTCTGGATACCGATATGAACAAAAATATTATTTTCTCTGAAAGAAGTAATATATTAGTAAAGCTGTATTCAGTTTAGATTCAATGGTCCCCACAATTGCTATTATCTTATACTTCTGAAAGTATAATCTTTCAATACTAATTAATTACAACCAATCGTTCGTGCCGATTCGGACCTTTCGTCCTCGACATGATCGAACGATCGGAGGTACTTGTAACATTCACTCACTACTTATGAAGTTCTGCGACGGCTCCAAAACACTCGTCCGCGTTTTAGGTCGAAATTGAGGGAGGATGATACGTAGCTGGTTGAAAATGAGGTAGGTCGACGTCGAAGTTGGTCGAGGTCATCCTCTTCGGTGATGCACTGATTCTATTACGCGATAGTTATTTTTTAAACGGACGGTCACTGACTCTACTTCGCGAAACTCTACTGTCTTTTATATATACAGTCTGTGCGACTGTTAAAAAAGTATTCAACTTCGGGAACAAACACTGACTCTAACGACTGCATTGCACGCAGTCGATGCAAAGACACTTGTCGTTTAAATCGCGAAACGCGAACGAACAAACACTGCTTCTACTTCGCGATAGTTTTTTTTATTTTAGCGAACACAAACACTCGATTAATTCATTGCTACGCGCGCGCGATTGCAATGAAGTTCTGTAACAGAATAATTCAAACGAAATAATCAGTAACACTGCTATAATGAGATATTCGAGGGATGTATCATATAGAAATATACTCACTTTAAGTCTTCGTCAATTGGTGCAAGAGAGACATCCTGAGAGAGTTTCGATGATTACTCGTCCGAATCCAATGAATGACTGATCCAATAACCGTCCAGTAATCGGTATATAATACAAGGCCAAATATCCACCCCCTACACATTACAAATTTTAAATTATTGAAATATTTATCCGATATTATTTGAAGTTTCACGCGAATGTTAGTCATTTTAAAGTTTAAACGAATGTACTATTGTTTAATTATTAGTTAATGGTAACCGTGTACCATAATGATTGTTTAAATAATTAATAAATTACCGAAGGTATTAAATTTAAGTTCTCGCGTTCAAACTTGGAGAGTCTCGATGTTGAGGTGTCGGAGTGCAAAGTAAAACTGACTTCGTTATTGTCTAAGTCAGTGAAAGACCGTTTATGTGTGTATCCTGCAAGGCCAGCTAGCCCCCACTAAAATTTTAAACTATTGAAATATTTCAGAAATAATTTAAACGAAATAATCAATTACATTGTTAGAATGGGAAACTGTATAAGTTATTCGTGGGAAAAATCGTATAGAAATATACTCACTTTAAATCTTCGTCGATAGGTGCAAGAGAGACATCCTGAGAGAGTTTCGATGATTACTTGTCCAAATCCAATGAAAGACTGATCCAATAATCGTCAAGTAATCGTTATATAATACAAGGCAAAATATCCTTCCCCATAAACAACAAATTGTAAATTATTGAAATATTTATCAGATATTATTTTAAGCTTCTCGCGAACGTTAGTCGTTTTAATGTTTAAACGAATGTACTATTGATTAATTATTATTTAATTGTACCCGTGTACATTAATGATTGTTTAGATAATTAATAAATTACCGAAAGTATTAAATTTAAGTTCTAGCGTTTAGATTTAGAGAGTCACGATGTTAACGAGTCGGAGTGCAATGTAAAACTGATTCGGTTATTGTCAAAGTCAGTGAAAAACCGTTTATGTTTATATAATGCAAGGCAAACTACCGCAAAAAGAAATTTTTAAGTATTGAAATATTTAATCGATATTATTTTAAGTTTCTCGCGAGTTTTGATCGTCTTCATGTTTAAACGAATGTACTATTGTTTAATTATTAGTTAGTTGTGCCAGTGTACTTTAATGATTGTTTAAATAATTAATAAATTACAGAAAGTATTAACTTGTAAGTCTTCGCGTTTAGATTTAGAGAGTCACGATGTTAAAGAATCGGAGTGCAAGTTTTAACTGACTCGGGTATTGTTAAAGCCAAGAAAAGGACCGTTTATGTTTATGTTATGCAAGGCCAACTACCGCAAAAAGAAATTTTTATGTATTGAAATATTTAATCGTAATTATTTTAGGTTTCTCGCGAGTTTTATTCGTCTTAATGTTTAAACGAATGTACTATTTTTTAATTATTAGTTAATTAAACCAGCGTACTTTAATGATTGTTTAAATAATTAATAAATTACCGAAAGTATTAAATTTAAGTTCTAGCGTTTAGATTTAGAGAGTCACGATGTTCACGAGTCGGAGTGCAAAGTAAAACTGACTCGGTTATTGTCAAAGTCAGTGAAAAACCGTTTATGTTTATATAATGCAAGGCCAACTACCGCAAAAAGAAATTTTTAAGTATTGAAATATTTAATCGATATTATTTTAAGTTTCTCGCGAGTTTTATTCGTCTTAATGTTTAAACGAATGTACTATTGTTTAATTATTAGTTAATCGAAACAGCGTACTTTAATGATTGTTTAAATAATTAATAAATTACCGAAAGTATTAAATTTAAGTTCTAGCGTTTAGATTTAGAGAGTCACGATGTTAACGAGTCGGAGTGCAATGTAAAACTGATTCGGTTATTGTCAAAGTCAGTGAAAAACCGTTTATGTTTATATTATGCGAGGCCAACTCCTTCCAGACTAAAACTTTTAAGTATTGAGATATTTAATCGATATTATTTTAACTTTCTCGCGAGATTTATTCGTCTTAATGTTTAAACGAATGTACTATTGTTTAATTATTAGTTAATTGAACCAGTGTACTTTAATGATTGTTTAAATAATTAATAAATTACGGAAAGTATTAAATTTAAGTTCTAGCGTTTAGATTTAGAGAGTCACGATGTTAACGAGTCGGAGTGCAAAGTAAAACTGACTCGGTTATTGTCAAAGTCAGTGAAAAACCGTTTATGTTTATATTATGCGAGGCCAACTCCTTCCAGACTAAAACTTTTAAGTATTGAGATATTTAATCGATATTATTTTAACTTTCTCGCGAGATTTATTCGTCTTAATGTTTAAACGAATGTACTATTGTTTAATTATTAGTTAATTGAACCAGTGTACTTTAATGATTGTTTAAATAATTAATAAATTACGGAAAGTATTAAATTTAAGTTCTAGCGTTTAGATTTAGAGAGTCACGATGTTAAAGAATCGGAGTGCAAGTTTTAACTGACTCGGGTATTGTTAAAGCCAAGAAAAGGACCGTTTATGTTTATGTTATGCAAGGCCAACTACCGCAAAAAGAAATTTTTATGTATTGAAATATTTAATCGTAATTATTTTAGGTTTCTCGCGAGTTTTATTCGTCTTAATGTTTAAACGAATGTACTATTTTTTAATTATTAGTTAATTAAACCAGCGTACTTTAATGATTGTTTAAATAATTAATAAATTACCGAAAGTATTAAATTTAAGTTCTAGCGTTTAGATTTAGAGAGTCACGATGTTCACGAGTCGGAGTGCAAAGTAAAACTGACTCGGTTATTGTCAAAGTCAGTGAAAAACCGTTTATGTTTATATAATGCAAGGCCAACTACCGCAAAAAGAAATTTTTAAGTATTGAAATATTTAATCGATATTATTTTAAGTTTCTCGCGAGTTTTATTCGTCTTAATGTTTAAACGAATGTACTATTGTTTAATTATTAGTTAATCGAAACAGCGTACTTTAATGATTTTTTAAATAATTAATAAATTACCGAAAGTATTAAATTTAAGTTCTAGCGTTTAGATTTAGAGAGTCACGATGTTAACGAGTCGGAGTGCAATGTAAAACTGATTCGGTTATTGTCAAAGTCAGTGAAAAACCGTTTATGTTTATATAATGCAAGGCCAACTACCGCAAAAAGAAATTTTTAAGTATTGAAATATTTAATCGATATTATTTTAAGTTTCTCGCGAGTTTTATTCGTCTTAATGTTTAAACGAATGTACTATTTTTTAATTATTAGTTAATTAAACCAGCGTACTTTAATGATTGTTTAAATAATTAATAAATTACCGAAAGTATTAAATTTAAGTTCTAGCGTTTAGATTTAGAGAGTCACGATGTTCACGAGTCGGAGTGCAAAGTAAAACTGACTCGGTTATTGTCAAAGTCAGTGAAAAACCGTTTATGTTTATATAATGCAAGGCCAACTACCGCAAAAAGAAATTTTTAAGTATTGAAATATTTAATCGATATTATTTTAAGTTTCTCGCGAGTTTTATTCGTCTTAATGTTTAAACGAATGTACTATTGTTTAATTATTAGTTAATCGAAACAGCGTACTTTAATGATTTTTTAAATAATTAATAAATTACCGAAAGTATTAAATTTAAGTTCTAGCGTTTAGATTTAGAGAGTCACGATGTTAACGAGTCGGAGTGCAATGTAAAACTGATTCGGTTATTGTCAAAGTCAGTGAAAAACCGTTTATGTTTATATTATGCGAGGCTAACTCCTTCCAGACTAAAACTTTTAAGTATTGAGATATTTAATCGATATTATTTTAACTTTCTCGCGAGATTTATTCGTCTTAATGTTTAAACGAATGTACTATTGTTTAATTATTAGTTAATTGAACCAGTGTACTTTAATGATTGTTTAAATAATTAATAAATTACGGAAAGTACTAAATTTAAGTTCTAGCGTTTAGATTTAGAGAGTCACGATGTTAACGAGTCGGAGTGCAAAGAAAAACTGACTCGGTTATTGTCAAAGTCAGTGAAAAACCGTTTATGTTTATATTATGCGAGGCCAACTCCTTCCAGACTAAAACTTTTAAGTATTGAGATATTTAATCGATATTATTTTAACTTTCTCGCGAGATTTATTCGTCTTAATGTTTAAACGAATGTACTATTGTTTAATTATTAGTTAATTGAACCAGTGTACTTTAATGATTGTTTAAATAATTAATAAATTACGGAAAGTATTAAATTTAAGTTCTAGCGTTTAGATTTAGAGAGTCACGATGTTCACGAGTCGGAGTGCAAAGTAAAACTGACTCGGTTATTGTCAAAGTCAGTGAAAAACCGTTTATGTTTATATAATGCAAGGCCAACTACCGCAAAAAGAAATTTTTAAGTATTGAAATATTTAATCGATATTATTTTAAGTTTCTCGCGAGTTTTATTCGTCTTAATGTTTAAACGAATGTACTATTGTTTAATTATTAGTTAATCGAAACAGCGTACTTTAATGATTGTTTAAATAATTAATAAATTACCGAAAGTATTAAATTTAAGTTCTAGCGTTTAGATTTAGAGAGTCACGATGTTAACGAGTCGAAGTGCAATGTAAAACTGATTCGGTTATTGTCAAAGTCAGTGAAAAACCGTTTATGTTTATATTATGCGAGGCCAACTCCTTCCAGACTAAAACTTTTAAGTATTGAGATATTTAATCGATATTATTTTAACTTTCTCGCGAGATTTATTCGTCTTAATGTTTAAACGAATGTACTATTGTTTAATTATTAGTTAATTGAACCAGTGTACTTTAATGATTGTTTAAATAATTAATAAATTACGGAAAGTATTAAATTTAAGTTCTAGCGTTTAGATTTAGAGAGTCACGATGTTCACGAGTCGGAGTGCAAGTTTTAACTGACTCGGTTATTGTCAAAGTCAGTGAAAAACCGTTTATGTTTATGTTATGCAAGGCCAACTACCGCAAAAAGAAATTTTTATGTATTGAAATATTTAATCGTAATTATTTTAGGTTTCTCGCGAGTTTTATTCGTCTTAATGTTTAAACGAATGTACTATTTTTTAATTATTAGTTAATTAAACCAGCGTACTTTAATGATTGTTTAAATAATTAATAAATTACCGAAAGTATTAAATTTAAGTTCTAGCGTTTAGATTTAGAGAGTCACGATGTTAACGAATCGGAGTGCAATGTAAAACTGATTCGGTTATTGTCAAAGTCAGTGAAAAACCGTTTATGTTTATATAATGCAAGGCAAACTACCGCAAAAAGAAATTTTTAAGTATTGAAATATTTAATCGATATTATTTTAAGTTTCTCGCGAGTTTTATTCGTCTTAATGTTTAAACGAATGTACTATTTTTTAATTATTAGTTAATTAAACCAGCGTACTTTAATGATTGTTTAAATAATTAATAAATTACCGAAAGTATTAAATTTAAGTTCTAGCGTTTAGATTTAGAGAGTCACGATGTTAACGAGTCGGAGTGCAAAGAAAAACTGACTCAGTTATTGTCAAAGTCAGTGAAAAACCGTTTATGTTTATATTATGCGAGGCCAACTACCGCAAAAAGAAATTTTTAAGTATTGAAATATTTAATCGATATTATTTTAAGTTTCTCGCGAGTTTTATTAGTCTTAATGTTATATATATATATATATATATATATATATATATATATATATATATATGCAGCCTCGAAGTTAGTGCTTGAGGGAGTTTAAACTGCTAATTTATTAATGTTGCATATGCGGTCGTTTCATGGTTTTCCTACAGAATTTTTTCATATAACTTTTTAGAGGGGTAACGTGTTACTCGAGTATCGATTTTGTTCGAGGTTACGTCTGAAGCGAATCAATGTACTCTCTCTCTCTCTCTCTCTCTCTCTCTCTCTCTCTCTCTCTCTCTTTCTCTCTCTCTTTCTCTCTCTCCCCCCATTCCGATAGCTTCTCCTCCTTTCTCTTTCTTCTCAGTTAGTAGATTTTAGCACGTGGAAGCACAAGCGGTATGCCACACGACGCATAAACTGCTTTCAAAATGTAGTACGATCTCAGGACAGCTGCAACGAGTAATCCGATAACGCAGGTGCAACGGGCCGACGACATCGATGAGTATATTAATATGCAAGAATCGTAAAAATGAAGGAGAGAAACGAAAAACAATAAAGAAGAAGAAATAAGAAAAGGGAAAAGGGTAGACGTTCGGCCTATCGCACCTTTTCTGTTCTCGGTGTTCTCGAAGGAAAACAAACAAAATTTGATTCGTTAAAGTATTTCGATATTTGTACTGAGTTTATTATTTCGTTGAATTCATTCTATAAATATATATTTACGTATAAAACAAAATACGCCGTATGATTAAAAATACGCCTAATGATTTAAAAGAAAAAAAAAAAAAAAAAGAATCACTAGATAAATCAGAAAGTTGCGCGATTGGTTCGTTTTGCTTTCTTTTTCTTTTCTGCGATAAGTCGTAATGGCGATCATTTACGGAACTGAACTCGGAAATTCCAGAATAAACACTTAAAAGGTTCATCGAAACTCGACATATGTTCATATTTTTTATTTGCATAGCATGTAAATTTACCAATTTAATTAAGTTTTTACGTGATAACTTTCGACGCGATGTTACCAAACCACTTTTCGAAATAATTTTTTTTTTTTTTTTTTTATAATATATGTATCCGATCAGGTACCGATTCATAAATTATTAAACCACAAATTTTCCCTTTCTTCTTCTTCTTCTTTTTTTTTTTCGAAGGAAGAAAAGAGTGAAATAAGCCGGACACGCTAATGGCACCCCGAGATTCGTTCGTTGAATTCAGTCAGGAAGTCGTTCAAAAGGATAAAAGCATCGAAAGCGTCGTTAAACGGAGGTGAAGGGTCAAACAAACACGCGGATCCGTTTTGACGGTTCACCTGGCGTCGCGATTTAAACCGCGTCATTAGAATTCCTCGTTAGGGCCTCTGTCCCGATATCCGTAAGAGTTGTCGGTATTAAGATTGTCCGGATTTACGACAATAATTTCGCGATAACCGATTTTAAACGCGATTTCCATCGTTTCTTCGTTAATGGAATCGAGAATGGCGAATCATTAGGACAAATTGATAATCAATTCTCTCATTAATATCAACGTTATTCTCGATCGCACTATCTTTTCTAAACAAACTAAAAGTTTCGTAAGTCTCAAAGGTAAAAGATTGTAACTTTATGAAATCGTTCAGTAAATTCGAAAAATCAACTACAAATGGATAAGCAAAAAGTATTGAATTTCTCTTTTATCTCTTTCCTTTTGTTTCTTCTTCTTCTTCTTTTTTTTCTCTGTGTGTGTGTTTATTTTTTGCGTTAAAAGAAAATTCTTCTACGAAATAACATTTTGGTTCGCGAGCTTGGAGAAACCAAGCGTGTCGACGAGCGAACGCTGCATCTCATCGTCCCAAAATCTCTCTCTCTCTCTCTTTCTTTCTCTCTCTCTCTCAATCTTTCTTTCTCTCTCTCTCTCTCTCTCTCTCTCTCTTCCCCTTTTTCTTTCTCTTCCACACATGCAATACTGTCTCTTGTCCGCGAACAGAGACAGACAGAAAAAACTGGACGAAGGGATGGAGGGAGGAGGATTACAGAAAAAAAGGAGAGATAGAGAGAGAAAGAAAAAGAGAGAGAGAGAGAGAGAGAGAGAAAGCGTCGCCCACGCCAGGAGCAGTGGCGTAACGGAACGTGGTGGGATAGAATGGGGTTGAAAAATAAAGAGGAAGAGAGAGAGAGAGAGAGAGAGAGAGAGAGAGAGAGAGAGAGAGAGAGAAGAGCCTAGAAGGGAAGAGGACTTGAATGACGATGGGTCTGGGGCGACTGTTGGGAGGGGAGGGAGGACTAGCAAAGCCTCGAAGTTCGGAGCATCGGGAAGAGTACACGGAGATGGGTGGTATATATATATATATATATATATATATATATATATATATATATGTATGTATGTATGTATGTATGTACGTATGTATGTATGTATGTATGATCGCACACGCGAGCTTGGCTAAAAATAAAACGTGCCCAATTTCGCCTGGCAAATCGTTACGAGGTCCTCGTTGTTGTTTGTCCCGGCGCTTCGGTGCAGTCTCTCGTTCAATTTTCATTACTACGATTTGTTTCGGAATGTATTCTCCGAGTGAAAAAAAGCCTATGCCGCGTGGCACGCCTCTACGACCAACGAATCGACCAACAACCTTCTCACCTCACCCCTCCTCTCCTCACCTCACCTCTCCACTCCTCTCCGCCACACCTTTCCACCCCCGACCTCCGCCCCACCCCCCGTTTTCTCGGACTGTTCTCTCATTCGTCCAAACTTATCGTATTTCTGTCGTTGGTCTCTTTTGATAAAGAGATCGTTTATTCTGTCTCGCTCTCGCTTTCTCGCACTCTCTCTCTCTCTCTCTCTCTCTCTCTCTCTCTCTCTCTCTTTCTTTCTCTGAATTTTTTTTTTGTTTCGTTTTTGGACACTCTCATTCCCGTTTACATGTGTCGATCGTTTTATCAGAATTGACTTTCTTTTAAGCCAATGCGAATTCCTGTTTCTATTTGGATCTCGAACATTGAAAACTATTCGAGACAAATCGGTAGCCATTGTCCAAGATCGTTCGACCGAAATGTTTCATTCGTATTGAACTTTTATGGGTTCGCGTTTATCTAAATTCGACTCGACAAGTCGATCGTACGGCTTGCAAATGCTAGGAGGTGTTAGAGTTTTACATAGATACTTGGATACGTAACGCTAGCCGGTGCTCATTTTGTATTTACGACGTTAGAGGACTGCCGAGGACGGCGACGAAAGAGCACAATCTGGCTGAGACAAGTCAGTGGACGTTTAAATAGTTATAAAGGACCGGACTCGCTGAGATAGTCATAAAAAGCGTATGAAATGTCGAGCGTTAGAATCCGTTAAGGTCCGTGAAAAGATCATACCGTTCTGGACCACCTTGAGATGGTCAACGAAGAGATGAAATTCATTTCGTTCTTTCTCTTTTCCTTTTCTTTTTCTTTTTCTTTCTTTTTTTTTTTTTTTTTTTTTGATATC
>OU426856.1:3726454-3751454 GCA_911387685.1 Dolichovespula media | reverse complement strand
TTTCTTAAATCAACTCGTTATACAATCATTGGCAATCATGGTAATTGCATATGTAATTGCTTTTCGTATCTTTGAATATATATATATATATATATATTTTAATATAAATTAAGCATATTCTCTTCGGCTTTTATACGAAATTCGCTCTTTCAACCTTAAGACGTATTGCAATTTATCTAATTGATAATATCACATCTATTAATGTATATAACTTATGCAAATCTACATGTGTACATCTGGATCACGCGTAGATTACATTTACATTAAAGGGATTCTTATTTACATCGATTGGTAATTGTGTCGGTATAATGTATGAAAGATATAATAAATATAGATCTAATCAATCGTGATAAGGGTATTTCTGTTGATTACTCCATAGAAACACGTCTTTCCTGGATCAAAAGATATGAACTATAATTTCTCATTTGAGAAATCAACAATATATGAATATCATCCTTTGATATGGAAATCCGACGTTTTTATTTTCTTCGTGAATAGTCTCTGATAGATGAAGGATAGCAAGGAATTGATTAAAATTTATAGAGAATAAACAGGATTCTCTCTCTCTCTCTCTCTCTCTCTCTCTCTCTCTCTCTCTCTCTCTCTCTCTCTCTCTTTATATATATATAATTTATTTCATCGTAAAAATGTTGTCTTCGTAATGGATTTTGTTTCATTGAAAATTCATTGCAGATTTATGATAAATTAAGATGAAAAAGAAAAAAAGAAAAGAATATAAAGGAGTAGAAAAGAATGGAATATTTCATTCGTTAAAAGGTATCGATATTTAGTAACAATAATAGAATAGAAGCAAAACAAATATTTTCGTTGGAACAAAAGCTGTCACTATCCTAGAAAGTCATTCTAGAAATTCATTCATCCATAAGCAGAGCCGAAGTCGAACAGATTTCGAATAAAAGGTAGAAAGACAACGACGTATGACGCTGGAATACTCGTCGTGAAACGCGTCGTAGTTTACTTCTTTTTTCCTTCTCTCTCTCTCTCTCTCTCTCTCTCTCTCTCTCTTTTTTTCCTTTTCGACGATGTCCTGGCGCGAACACGCGTTCGACGTCGACGATAAGGGATCGATATGTGCCCTAGACACCAGCGGTCCCCCCTCCTCGTCTCTCACTCGACTAAAAACTGCGCAGTCGCCGATATCATCATATCGCGCTGCCTTCAAAAATGATCGTCTCATTGAACCGTATAAAATTCCTTTTACCGTTGTTTACTTCCGAACGACACGACGTTGAAATAAAGTTTAAAACTAGAGCAAATAGAAATCGATAAAACCGAATTATCATCTTTCGTATATTCCTTTCTGTATTTTTTTCTTTTTTTTTTTTTTTTATCCCGAAGGAATCAAAAATTAATCATTTCTAATGAGTAATCCTTTACTTACCCGTATTTTTTTGCAAACGAAAAAGTACGTTCATGTCGATGTAAGGAAAAGAAGAGAGAGGAGAAGGTAGGTGCAACTGCACCTTGCAGTTATGTCGCGTTTTAGAATGAATAACAAAAGTGCAAGCTGGTGACATACAAAGCTACATATATGTATTTAATAACAAGTTGCAGGATCGAAATTAACCGTTCGATTCATCCGCCAGATTATCATTCTCTCGCTCAATTACAACTTACCGTCGTACTTTGCGTAACGCACGTGGGTCGATAATAAATCTAATCTAATGAGACGTAAACACGTGTTGTTGCATGATGCTGAAAACAATGGAACAGGTCGATGCCTGTTCAATGATCAGAAGCATTAGATGCATTAAAAGCATCAATTTTATTGTACATATTAATCTCTACGTTATCTCTTAAGTATTTTAATATCTTCATTATCGATCGTTCTCGTTTCTTCGACAGGAAGAATTGTACTTCAATCGCATTTTTTGATCGTTTTCTTTTTTTTTTTTTTTTTTTTTTTTTTTTTTGTAGACTCGATCGATTCAAACAAATATCGCAAACGATTATAATCGATTTATCATCTTAGTAATTGATTGATCCTAAGAAATCGTGTTGAATGTGAGTTAGGGTCGTAATTGTGCGAAAAACAATTTGTTAGAAAGAAGGAAAAAGGGCGAGGGAGTGAGAGAGGGGGGGGGAGGGGAGAGAGAAAGAAAGAAAGAGAGAAATCTATCCGACTGTCGAGTTTGGTAACATAATCGCTTAATCGATGTTAAAGTAAGTGGGTAGAGAGGGAAAGGAGGATAGGCAAACGAGGAAGCTGACGAAACTCATGGAAATGAGAGACCTACCTATTTTACGTTGCGAACAATACCGTCTCTGCCGCGTCTCTTCGTTCTTCTTAATTGTCTGACCCAAAATCCCAATCGACATTTTCTCTTTTTCCATTATTTTTTGTTCTTTCCTTTCTTCTTTTCCTTCTTTTTTTTACTTCCTTTTTTACTTCTTTTTTATGTGTATTTTTTTTGTTTTTTTTTTGTTTTTTTTTTTTGAGAGGAGTGGAGCGGTGGTGGTTTTTTTCGACATCATTATACAACGTATTGTATACTGATACGTCATGACTTCAGAACTTGCTATGCTGAAAAATATAGAGAAAATATGTTATATAGGACGTTGGAGAGATAGAGAGAAAAGAAAAAAGAAATGACAAAATTCCTCACAAAATGTATTCTTTATTTAAAATACAAAATACAAACAATTTAATATAAAAAATATAAAGATATTAAAAAAGAAATATATATATATATATATATATATATATATATATATATATATATATATAATATACTCTTTATTTCATTGACGATTCGAAGTCACCTTATTGTAACGTATCATAAACAAAATATTCTAAAGAATATCGTGTATTGGTAATGCCGCGTTTAGAAAACAAAAAGATAGAAAAAAAAAAAAAAAAAAAAAAAAAAAAGAAAAAATTCATTGTAATCGCCGAAGCTCCTCTTTTCCATGAAGGTAGAGGCATTATGGATATTATTGTAAAGGTCGAATGAATTTCTATCGAAGAAACCGCCGTCTCGGGGTTTCCTCAATACAAATTTTCGCAGAAGAACTCGCTTATACGGTTGTGTGCGAAAGATAAAAAAAAAAAAAAAGAAAAAAAATAATCGAAAACAAAAATAAATAAAAAGGAACAGAGAGGAGAAAAGAAAAGAAGAGAAGAGAAAAGAAGAGAAAAGAAAGGAAAGGAGAAAAGAAGAAATAGTCGTTCGGGTACCGTTACGCAAAAGGTACGTTCTCTGTTACAAAACTCTGTTATTCTCGGCTATAGAGCAAGAGGTACATAAGTACGAGGCAAGTTAGTCCGGTAGGCGCGCGTAAGTAGCAAGCAGGAGCGCGAGCAGGCTTAAGATCGCATTGCAAGAGCAAACCAGCGTAAGACTTCGCTCGATCCTCCAAGCGAAGAACAGCTACGCAATGGTGACACCAAGCGAGACCCGCATTGCCAGGTTGGGGATCAAGAGGTGCGTGCAACGGCACACGCCTCTCACTATTGTGAAAGCCATGCCGCTTTACGGAGACTCATTACCGATCGTAAACGATGCGCTATCAGAATAAAGAGAGAAAGAGAGAGAGAGAGAGAGAGAGAGGATATTGTCTTAGAAAAGAGGCTTGTTTGGTCAGGCTTTTTCTATTTGTTTCTTTCTTTCTTTTCATTTTTTTTTTTTTTTTTTTTTTTTTTTGACTTCTAACAACTGTACACGTTACGGTATTTCACTATTATTAGATTGGTAATGATCGTTTTCTTTTGAAAATATGAGATAAAAGGGTTTGAAGAAAGAAGAAGAAGAAAAAAATGGAAAAGGGTTTTATAGTTACAGTGTTCAATCAAACTTGATTTTCGTTGACAATGGTGGAATAAAAAAAAAAAAAAAAAAAAGGAGAGGAAAAAAAAGACGAGACAACGTGAGAGATATTTCGAAAAATGTAGGACAACTCCGACGATGGACAGAAAGTGTGTAGATATATGTATGTATGCATGTATGTATGTATGTATGTGTATATAAATATATGTCACAATGGGCCATAGGGCGGACCCAGATATACATACGTATATATTCATGTATATAAATAGCTGTAGTTTACTTCTGATCAACAATAAGGGCCATCATTAGTCAGTTTCCGTTCGACGTTCACCAGTAAGCGGACATAAGCGGTTGCGGTTCGTTCGTTGTGTTCCATCTCGCATATTCCTTTTCTTTTAATAAATCGATCCTTCCGTTACAATGTGCGGAACGATCGACGCTCGTGTCAAACGTAAACTGGGTCAGGAGCGTTTCGATTTAGCTATGGCAGGAAATCGAAAGAGGACGGCAATTTTTCTTCCATATCATTTTTAATATCATCGATGGCGTTAATCCGACGTTAAATGTTATTATTTTCTCGTTCGATATCGATCCAATCGTTTATTTTATTTCCTTCGAACAGTACCGACTGGTTACATACTATCTATCTCTCGACGTCTTTCAGTATTATTCTTTTTGTTTTTTTTTCACCATATTCTATACGACATTTATCGAGAAAATTTCTTTTTAGAAATCTCTTTGGAAAAATTTCGAATATTTCAATTTTCCCGTTCGAAATCAATCGTATCTGTTACTGTATTAAATTTAGCGAATTAAAATTTAATCTATCGATTGTTCGATGATCAGTCGACGCTATTTAAAAAGAAAAAGAAAAAAAAAATAGAAAAAAAAAGAAAGAAAATTTTACGATTTAAAGAAGAGTCATGGAAAAGGATAGAGATCGATGGAATCGCTCAGGCAAGATTCCGCGTCCGATTGTATTTGGCGTGTAAATTGTCTCGAGAAGAGAAGAGAGAGAGAGAGAGAGGGGGGGAGGGAGGGAGGGAGAGAGAGAGAGAGGTATCCGACGATAAAACCGTCGCATCGATAAGATCGTTCTCTTCTCCAGAGCAGCAGACGTTGTTTAACGAGAAAAGAAAGTCGTCCGTGCGTTTGGTGTGCAAGAGTTTAAAACAATTTCGTCCTCCTTTTTCCTCTCTTATTCGCTTTCTTTCCTCGCAGTCGTAGGAAACGACGAACGTAAGGTTTCCTCGGAGATCGTCTTTCCGGCAGCCATTCCCAAAGAAACACAAATCGTTCCTTTCTGTGTGTTTCTTTAGTCGAAAGTCCGTAAGATAATCGATAGTACGAAATAAATTCAATCAAACTGTCGGGCCTTTCGTGGTAGACAAGTTCGTAAAAGCGTGACTTTGCTTTCGCCTTTTACTTTTCGTTCAACTTCATTTTTGTATTAAATCATTTTTACAATAAGAGAGAAGATTATTATTAAGCAAATCATGAGAAAGAATTAGCTTTGCCTTTCTATATACTAATTTTCATTCCCCTTTCTCCGGCGAATAAAAGAAAATTTATATAAAGGCGAGACTATATCCTTTCTTATGTCTAATTATTATTCTCCTTTCTTATATGTTTTTTTATTGTGTTTCTTTTTTTTCCTTGTTTTCTTTTCTCTTTTTTTTTTATTTGTTTCCTCAACAATTAATTTATTGTCCCAATGAGTTTAATGCATTGACACGTTTGATAATAACGTTTGTAATTAATATCCTTCATTTCTTTAATAGTTAAATAAAAAAAATGAATAAAAAATAAATAAATAAATAAGTAAATAAATAAAAAAAGAAATCTTCCAGATAGAGATATATTCATTGTAGATGCAATGGTAAAAGCAAGGGAAAAGTTTGGTTCTATACTCTTTGCTAACTTAAAGAGAAAATATCGATCGTAAAAGGAGGAACTGCAGCGTTCCTATTTTCTTCTATTTTTCACCGTACCTTTCTCTTATGCCCCTTCACTCTCTCTCTCTCTTTCTATTCTGGAAACTTCGTGATTGTAGCATCCTTTCGTTAAAGTTCGATCCTACCTAACGAAACTTCATTTTTTGCTTTTTTCTTTTCTCCTTCTTCTTCTTTTTTTTTTTTTTTTTTTAATGACTAGCTCAATTGGTAAATGCTTTTTCGATTTCCTAGTTTTTAATACGAGTCGAAATAAGACTGATCTTTAATTACCAATCCGTTCAGTTGAACGTAACCAGAACGAAAATTATTTTGAATCAATAACTTTAGTATCTAGTTGTATATCGATTATTTCTTTTTTTTTTTTTTTTGTTGGTTGGACGATTAAATATCATTTAAAAGTAAAATTGTAGTTTGAATTTTTTTATGTTATTTTATTATATTATAGACCACGACAAAACTTGGATAAAAAAAAGTATCGAAGGAAATTGGTTTTAAATTTACCAAACTTACCTTATCCTCTCTCTCTCTCTCTCTCTCTCTCTCTCTCTCTCTCTCTCTCCTTCTCTTTCATTCTCTGTGCCTTTCGGAATTTAACTTTTCCATAAATTCGGAGTTAGAATCGAGTCTTATTATCCCGCAAAAGTTTTCCCTCGAAGCGACCGAGAAGTCGAAACGCATTCGTCCGTAATATTTCATATTATGCCAATTTGCCTATTCCGAAATGAAAGCTAATTTTCGTATATTTAGATACGATTTTAAAACGCTGTTATAACGACGTCATAACCTGAACGTAAAGAGATTTGCACGAAATACGTCGAAGTAGTAACGTGCGATATCGGTCCGCACCCTTTTCCACGTGGAATTCCGCAAGGAATTCGGCCGTGTTCGCGTCGGAGAAAGTGAAACGTCGAGAGTTCTACCACGAGACAAAACAAGCAGGTAAAAGATATACCCGGCGATGACAATGGAGACTCTACTGTGTCGCCTCGTGCCAGCCGTACTTCCTGAGAAAAAGTTTCGACGGTATTGGACAAGCGGGAGAGCGCGCGCGCGCGCGCGCGAGAGAGAGAGAGAGAGAGAGAAAATTTTTCAACGTCATGGTTGGCTTCGATCTTCCGCAATACAATCGAATCGATCGAGAATTATCTGCGATACTTGTTAAATAAAGTTACTGAAGATATTGAAATTCGTCGAAAATCGTTTCGATTCGACTGACCAATTTGGGATATAATCGTACTAGTATCATATATGATGTGACACGTTGAAAATTAAGAAAAAAGAAAAGAAAAAATAATAAAGAAAACGATACAAATGTTCGAAGGATATCGTAATGTTTTATATTTCGCCGATATTAGAACGCGCGTTTAAGGGACGTACGACGTTTTATAATCGAAATATTTTCTTGCAATTGTTTATAATATCATTGAAATATAATTTATTAAATAATATTCTTTTGATACGTGCGTGCGTGCGCGCGCGTGCGTGTGTGTGTGTATACAAGATGTTTCAGCTAATAAAAGAGACCGCCTAAATATTTTCTTTGTTTTTTATGATGCTTCGAATGGTTTAAAAAGAGGTATGCTATGAATAGTTTATATATATATATATATACAATAGTACGTATGTTATAGGCGGCCTACTTTAGTTGAAAAAGCCTGTATATCATTTTTACTAGCAAATATAATAGATAAGATAGTTCGATTCTTCGAAATTGGCCGAAATCTGATCGAGATTGATCGATAAGAGAAAAGTAACTTCAGGAAACGTCATACGATCTCGTTGATTCATTGATATATTCGTATACGTATCGCAGACACATATCCGAATATTGCCGTCGAAGCTTGGAAGCTTTTCGGCGAACTAACGATCGGTCGTTGCACCGTTCCATGGTATGGGCGTTCCATGTTCCACTCGGTTTACGAAGCCGAAGATCGATGTGCGTTCCTAACTGAATCGTTGCGAGTAAGTAATGTCTGGAACGATATAGTTCGTTATGCTCGTTTGCATCGTTATCATTCCTTATCGAACGACTCGGCTTGCCCTATCGTGATATATTTAATAAATCATCGTATGTGAAATATTTTTCTAGTAAACGTCATTCGGTTATAAATAAATGTATCCCATTGTTTTATTCTTCATTATTATTAATGCTTACGCATCGTCGACTTTACTTGCTTTAAAATGTTTAAACGTTAAGCTCGCGATCGGCACGGCGTTGGTCTCTTTGCTGCTTGAATAAATCGATCGTAGAGAAAGACGAATGAGGATAGAGGATCTGTGCACGTTCCCCGTTCGATAGGCCTTGAAAGGCGCCTAGCGTGCCGTATCTGAAAGGCGTATCTTCGATTCGAGTCGCGAGACACGATTCTCATGCTTTGTCTTTCCTCGACGGCTTCGCCGTACGCGTTATTAAATTAGTAGGCTGAATATCCGCCGCGTAATTTCCTCCCTCGCATCTAAACTCTATAGTTTCGAGTATTGCCACAAACAATTTTCTTTCTTTCTCTCTCTCTCTCTCTCTCTCTCTCTCTCTCTCTCCTTGTTTGTTCCCTCTCTTCATTTTCTTCTTCATTACTATTATTATTTACGTGGATCGTGTCTTCAAATTTAATCAAATCGTTTGACCGTCCAACGTTTATTACTATTTGTTATCGTAATCGTTCGATGAAAGCATATGTCAAAACAATGAATCATAGATCGAGTAAGTAGAATGAAAATTGTTGGAAAATAAATCTGATATTTTTGTTAAATGCTCGACGTACAACGGGTTAAAATACTCGTGCCCGTTCTCTGTAGCTTTCAATTGAATTTAGTCGGATATGTGTACCACTGTTATAGAATAAAAGGAGTTCTTGTTTGTTCAATAAACATAACGATCATTGGTGCATTCGATCGTTATGTTCGGTGATCGAGGTGCTGGTACAACAACGAGATGTTAGAAACTTGGCTTTGCGCGCGCGTGTGTCCGTGTGTGTTTGTGTGTGTATGTGTTTGAAGTATTCGTTAAAGGATTACGGACGATCAGACCGATTAATTTACTTTAAAATCATTCTCTCTTTTTATTTAGTCGCGATAACCTCTAAGTTCATCTATCGTTTTCTAATCGATCGACCATTGAACGATATTTATTTTATATTCAATCTAACGATTTTATCTTAATAAAAATTACAAGGAAACGTCAATCTGAAGGATCGATAATAAATAAAAATTAAATGTGAGCTCGTCAATTCTAATGCAACGTGAAATGCATATCTATTTGTTTAAAAAATAAAATATATATATATATATATATATATATATATATATATATAAAAAGGTGATCAAGATTAATTTGCCAACATGTAGAATTTATTTTGCATTTTCACTCGTTATTATTTCCCTTGATACGATGTAATAATAGTCGAGTACGTATTGAATAAGGACACAGGAAAGGATAATTAATATAGATTATTAAACTGTGAACGATCGTTGCTGCCCACGTATCGTCGTCGTCTTCTTATTCTTCGTTGTCGTCATTGTCGTCATTGTCGTCATTGTCGTCGTCGTCGTCGTAGTCGCCTTCATTCTCGTTCTTCTCCATGACGTTCTTCTTGCCTCCGATTCGATTCCGTTCTTCGTAATAACAACGTTTCCTTCCTACATGCACGTTTTCATCACGTGCACGCATTGCGAATCGATGGATGCGCACGTTACTTACTTTATCTTCTCTTCTTGATACGCGGTCTAGCCTATCACAACGCGTAGCTAAACTAATCGTTTCCTTTGTCTATAATATCATCGTTGTTTTTACACTTGGAATATTATAAAATAAAATTTTAATATCATTTTACTTTCCTTTTGTTCGTCATTAATATATTATTCTTTTGCTTTTTCTTTTCTTTTTTTTTTTTTTTTCTTTCCATCATATAATTCCTGATCCGTTTATTAATAATATCGATGCAGAATTAAAAAGAAAAAGAGAGAGAGAGAGAGAGAGAGAGAGAAAGATTGTTGACTAGTTGGTACGAGTATAAATATTTTTATTCATTCGTTAATTCGCTTATTTATACGAGGAACGTTCATAGTTATCTGGTCGGTGCATGTGGTCGCCCAACATATTGGGCTTTTATGATGGTTCAAACGTTAGTTCACAGTCACTAGATAAATTCCATTTTTTAATTCTCTCTTCCCCTTTCCTGCCCCAATTCTCTCATCCACTGTCCGATTTCCATCTCTCTCTCTCTCTCTCTCTCTCTCTCTCTCTCTCTCTCTCTCACTCTCTTTCTCTGTTGCTCTTTCTCTTGGCAATGCGAATTACGCGAAGCGCTTTTGCACTCTCTAAAGAGGAGGGTGAGAAAGAGGAAATGCGAGAGGGGATGGGATCGTGGTTGGATGCGAAAGCACGATAAAACGTAGCGTACCGCGAAAGAGTAAATTATTTTGAATTATCCTTTTTAGTCGGTTAATGCGATGCAACTGTGCAACAACGCGCGAACAATCGTACGATGGTGTCGCCATCGTGTTCGATGGAAAAACGTTTACCGGAATAGTGAGAAGAGATGCGAAAGGGGGTGGAGAAGGGGGTGAGAGCTACGCAATGACCAGTTCGTTCGTTCGTTCGTTCGTTCGTTCGTTCGTTCGATCGTTCGTTCGTTCGTTCGTTCGTTCGTTCGTTCGTTCGTTCGTTCGTTCGTTCGTTCGTTCGTTCGGTCGTTCGTTCGTTTGGGATTTGTTTGTTATAGATAGCATTCTCATTTTTTCGGCACGACCACGCTTCCGCGTTCCCCATAGTCGAGGAAAAATGTACGTACGTTCGAGTGTGAATAACTTCGAATTTTCGTTC
Source organism: Dolichovespula media (assembly GCA_911387685.1). Classification (NCBI taxonomy): domain Eukaryota; kingdom Metazoa; phylum Arthropoda; class Insecta; order Hymenoptera; family Vespidae; genus Dolichovespula; species Dolichovespula media. The sequence continues at coordinate 3,740,889 of OU426856.1, read as the reverse complement.
TCGTTTGGTGCAATTTTTCCGATAAATTATGCCCTCTCCAAATGAATATTAGAGGCCTTTACACAGTCGAACGCTCGATTACTTCCGGGCATACGATAAAATCATCGCATTCTCCGTCCTATCAACGGCGTATTTTTTTTCTTTTTTCTTCTCTTTTTTCTGTTTTTTTTTTCCTGTTTTGAAATTATCATTATCATTATTATTATTATTATTATTATTATTATTATTATTATTATTATTATTATTATTATTTTATTATTTATTTTTTGGCTTCCTCTTTATCTGTCTTTCTATTCGAAATTTTCGTATTATTCTCCACCGATTATTTTGGAAATTTTCGTAATGGTGGAAAACAAAATAAACCAAATGAACGCTTTAATTGCTTCGCGCAAAAACGATGAATTTTACTCTGTAAATATAAAGAACTTTACGAGTATAATAATTGAGTAATAGATTAAATAATGTGTTATACACACGCGCGTGTGTGTGTGTGTGTGTGTTTGTGTGTGTATAAATGAACGAAAAAAAAAAGAAAAAAATAAAAGCGAATGGTTGGAACGATTTGTTGGTATCGATGGAAATGAAAAAAAAAAAAAAAAGAAAAATAAAATACAATATCGTTCGATGGAAAAACGTGAAAGGTCGCATAATTTTAATGGATAATTAAGCTTCCCTTGGGTTCGAATGAGAGAAAGAGAGAGAAAGAGAGAGAGAATAATTTTGTAAACGTATCTCCCACGCAATTTCAACGAGCCGTTTACTTCCCCGCCTTCGGAGGGCGGCGTTCCGATCTATCAAAACGAAGATGTATCCCCATATTAAAGGTCGCCCACGCCAGCAGGATTATTTCCATTGTCTGTCATCGTACGTCGTATTAATCCGCGAAGGAAAGTAGTAATTGCTCTGCCCACGATCCATTACGCTCCGTCTCGAGTTAATTGCGCACCGACCGATCTGTTCGATTCTTTTTTGTCCCTTTCGAGGTCAAGATTAGTATCTTGGATGCTTTTTCGGTGTTCACGAGACAAAGTACGTGGGCTATCAAAAAAAAGAGAGAGAGAGAGAGAGAAATAAAAATAAGGAACTCGAAGCCTTATTGGGAATCGCACATTAATTATAATAATTTAAGAATAATAATTGATCGTAGAAACTCTTTTTGTTTGTTCTTTTTTTTTTTTTTTTTTTTTTTTTACTTCACTCGTACGAATTCAGTTTTAATCGCGAAACGAACTCTTTTAATTGGATGTAAAACGAAAAGAAAGGTATGGTTTGATATTGGAAAAAAAAAAAAAAACAAAAATAGAAAGAAAAAAGGAAAAAGCATGATGGTGAATTTGTGTGCGTAGGTTAGTTTTGAGAAGAATAAAATTGTTAAAGTCATAAGATCAATTTCGTTGTTTGAAAATTGGAACGGTTAAAAAATGTATATTATTTCATCGGAAATTTGTCATCGTATCGATGACGACGAGCTTCTTAATCATGTTATACCTATGACTACAACGAATATTCTTATGAGCGCTATTTGGAAATTTGTAGAGAGATGTTTCGCAATTGATTTCCTGTGCCGAAATAAATGAAATATATTTGGTTATTCAATGCACGTACATCGTTTACCGTTTCCACGCGTCACGACGGCCACCAAACCCGATGACAATTGCGACACGGAAAGAGTTTACACTGAGGTGGAGGACTACGGTGAATCATTTTTCACCTTGCCTTTTTTTTCTTCTCTCTCTTTTTCTTCTTCTTCTTCTTCTTTCTTCTTCTTCTCCAGCCGAACGACCTCTTTGTCTTTTCTTGGGAGGGGACCAATGACGCGCGTTCCTTCTCGTAGCTTGACCGCGATTTCTCCCTGAGCTCAAAGATCCACGAATTATTAGCATCAAAAATATCCTCTTTGTATCGTGCCTTTGTTTTCTTAAGAAATGACGCGACGAATGAACGCGCGTATACGAAAGGATTTTCTCCTCTAAAAATTTCGTCGCTTATACGTCTCTCGTATATTTTGAAATTTACAATGAAAGAAGAGATGGACAAAATTTTGTTAATGATTAAACATTAACTTTCTTCGTTACTCTTTTTTTGTTTTGTTTTGTTTTGTTTTTTTTTTTGTTTTGTTTTTTATTACGACCAAGTTCTCCCATCATTATTATCGAGACGAAAAAGTTTACATGAGAGACGTTTTTTTCTTTTTCTTTTTTTTTTATTATTATCCCAGGTAAACTTTATATGTATATGTATGTGTTTATATATATATATATATATATATACATTTAAAATGAAATACGAGAACAGATGAAAACAAAAAGAAAGAATTCGATCGTCTAAGCAGAATCTCTGATCCATCCGTAATCGGATCATCGGTATCTCATCTCGTTTCACGTTGGCAATAATTACACGAAGATTACAGTCTGTTTCCCTCCGGCGAATGAATTTATAAGTCAATTTGCGTGAGACTACCTTGCGTCAAGCATCCTAAAAGGATGCTGTAATTAACTTGGCTATAATAGAAGATCGAATTGGCTTAATAGACGATAAATATCGTAGATGATAGAACGTTCGGTAACGAAGCGTTATCCATTTGAAATGATATTCGAGAATACGATCCTAACGATCGATTATATGATTCCCTTGCAAATCGTTCAACGATTATCCGTTATGTCGTTATTATCTTCATTTTTTTTTTGTTTTCTTTTCTCTTTTTGTTCATTAATTCCGTTCCTTACGAAAAGAGATACGTCGAAAATATATTTTTAAAGTTTGGACGTATCGAATCGCACGAGACTATACGTCAAACGAATACTATCGGGGGAGGTTGGTGGGAGGGGGGTGGGGGAGACGAGGAGAATCTCTCCCGGAAGGGAATCGAACGAAAAAAATACGAAAATCGACGAGAGGTCGATGTTGCGATATTCCATGCCCGGTCCATCTGTCTATTGGAAACTGCACTGACCTCTCCCGTTGCGTTTCTGTCGATAAATCACGAGCATCCGTTATTAAAAGAGCCCCAGAAAATCGACAGGATGCAATGTAAAGGAAAAGAACATTTGGGCTTCTTAATAAAGAGATCCAAGTAAGTAAGTAAGTAAATAAGTAAGTACATATGTATGTACTTATGTATTCGTTTAAACGCATAAGACGAAATATAAGAAAAAGATATATATATATATAAAAAAAAAAAAAAAAAAAAAAAAAGAAGAAATAGTCACGTTGGCCTCGAAGACGATGGGATTTGTTTCGAGCTTCTTTGCGTGAGGTACATACCTACTTATATCCATGTTAGCGGGTCAAGGATAAATCGTCCTGTTATTCGCATAATCCTTAAAACGAGATAAATTCATTTCTAGATAACGTTTCGCGTGTACAAAACGCATACGTTCTAACTTTTGTAATATTTCACGTCAAAGTGAAAAAAAGAAGAAAAAATAAATAAATAAATAAAAATAAAAATAAAAAAATAAAATAAAATATTTCAACGACGAACCAGAAATTTTACTCGCATATTATTTTCTTGTAAACTTTAATTTACTTCTAAGATTTTATCCGTCGCCGTACTCGTTCAAAGTTATTGCATTTCAAAGGTAAGAAAAAGTTACACCATCGATATTACATCGAACAACATTTTGAAAATGCATAAGTCGTAGCGATGCCATAACGCGCAGGATCAATTTTCACGAGAGAGGAAATTGCAAGCGACTCGCCGACCTAGAATATCGAATTCGAATAGCCATTTGCTGTCCGCCCTAAGCAAATGTCTCTTAATTTACACGAAAATTATAACATCCCGTGAACGATCCGATAGAAAATTCTTTCGTATATCATTTCGTCCAGTAGACAAATATTAATCATTTCGTAAAAAAAAAAAAGAATCGTAATAAAAAAAAATTTGCCAACGCCCGTAAGAAAAGATAGGGATGCGATTATTCGTCTGATGAGCTAATAACTATATATATATATATATATATATATATATATATATATATATATATATATATATATATATAAAAAGAAAATAGAAATGAGTGTTATCGATAATAGGTTAAATAAAGGAGCAAACGATGATTGATGGATCAAAGAGTAAAAAAAGAAAAAAGAATAAATAAATAAAAAGAAAAAGAAAGAAAGAATTTCGTATTTATTAATATTTCCGAATGCCTAAGAGTTTCTCGAAAAGTTGGAGTCTTTAATCTCGACGATAGAGACTTTTCTCTGCCGGAGCCGTCAGACCTCATATATACGTAGGGGAGAGAAAGAGGGAGAGGGAGAGAGAGTCGGAGGGAGGAAGAGGGAGGGAGTTAAGGAAAAACGGTTCGATATTGCGATTCCAGGCGCGAGTGTGCGTGTACAACAGTGGGTGGTTTACACTCTCAAACCGTAAAGCATACCAGCCAGGTTGGCTAATACACGTGGTACGAAGTACGACCGCGAGATTCCCCGTTGTGCGAAACAGGTTGCAAGGAGAGTCGTTTTTCTGTTTCGTACCTACCGTGCAAGTACCTATGTGTACGTGTGTGTGTGTGTGTGCATATATATATATATATATATATATATATATATGTATGTATATATATATATATATATATATATAACATAACATACGTATATATAAATATACATGTACGTATGTACATACATATGTACACCATATGTAGATGGTGCAGACGACGACGTATGTAGGTATACAGGGTGGTGCCGCATAGTTCGCGGTGTAACTGAGAAAATCTAGTCCGAAGGTGTCGCCCTCGACGAAGAAAGAAAGAAAAAACAAAAAAGAGGAAAGAGAAAAAAAGTCACTCAAGTAGTCGTGATAATCGATCGCCAAGAACGTGAGCTTCTTCTTTCGAATGACTTTTTCACTATCGTTTCCCTACCACGCATAAGTGTTTTACCGATTTTGGTATTTACCTTTTCTAACCTCGTTGCTGTTTATCGAGTTATATTCGCACGAAAGAAATTCGTTTCGATTAATCGCTCGACCTGTAATCTCGAACATCGTCGTTATCGGTTACGATTTATTATTTTTTTTTGTTTTCTTCGTTTATCATTATTATTATATATATATATATATATATATATATATATATATATATATTTTTTTTTTTTTTTTGTCAAACCCTATGGAACATTACACGGCTCGTTTAATCCGTTCGTTTGTACGAATCGATTGAAAAAAATAAAAGAGATAGAAAGAGAAGAAAGAATAATTTGAAAGCTGAAAGAATAATCGATCGAAAGCACCGATAAATATTAATATCAGATATAAGTATTAAAGATAAGACACCGACCATTGTAATTTCCATTTTCTGCGAGAGGTTATCCTTCTTCTTCCTCCCCTCCCACCCCCTCCTCTTCCTCCTCTCCTCTCCTCCCTTGACCTTTCTTGATTTATATTTCAAGATAGTCACATGTTGATAGCGATTCGGCGTTACAGATTACGTTCCACCCTGTATATTTTCACGCGGATTCCGGCGGGGCGGCAACGGTGGCGAGGTAATAAGAGGCGGCTTAGCCGACAGATTGCCTCATCCTCATCCATATGCCACGTAATGGAGGCTCCTTTTCCTTGATCCCAACTTGGTTACCTTTGCCTCCTATCTTCCCTTGGAAACACCGGATAACGTAGCTAACATATCCACCCTTCTTTCTTCCTTCATCCTTTCGTTTATCGTTCCTTATCGGCCATTAGTCGAATGATTACAAAAGAAAGAAAAACGAAAAAAAAAAATTGGGAAGAACCAATAAGCCATCAGTAAGGCGATTTTATTTCGAAGATGAAGTATTTTTGGAAATTTTTTTTTTTTTTTTTTTTTTTTTTTTTTTTTTTTTTTTTTTATTAAAATCGAACGATCCGCGAGAAAAATCGTTTCAATGAAATTTCAATAAGATCGATTATTATATCGTTAATCGACAAGTTGATATTTATTTTGTTAAATATTTTGAAGACATTATTTATGAAACGTGAAACCGCTATTACGCGAGAAGGATCAGAGGATCGAAGATGACTCCGGGAGTCTGCGCAAGCTCATGAATAGGACCGTAGCGCTGGTAGAAGCTTGATAGGCGCGGAACGAGACGTAAAAGATTCAATCGTGGATAACGCGTGTTGCTAGTTTCAGAAATACGCGTTCCGAACGGAATGAAAAATCTATTTATCTATATATATACTTTTAACTTATGTGTGTGTGTGTGTATGTGTGTGTATATATATATATATTTTTTTTTTTTTTACTTAAATATATTTAAATGTATGCTTTAAGTATGCCTTAGTAGAGTTCATTATCGATTAGTTTTATTTTTAATTACGATCGATCGAATCAGAGATTTGATGAGCAATCGTTGGAAAATGTCGAGTTATGGAGGGAGAGAGAGAGAGAGAGGGGGGGGGAGAGAAAGTAGCGGCTTAACTTCACGATTTTAATCAAACGTCAAATGTCTTTTCACTCTAATTATCGGTCATAACTTCCGTACTTTGAATATAAATATGGACTAGCCTCTTTTACGAACGATAGCTCTCGTAGAAAGATACCTCCTTCGGAATCTCTTTCCGCCGGTTTTACGATAATGCAACGCCTTATTTAACGTGATTCCTTTTCGCTGCCTTTTTCAACCTTATAGACGGTAAAAAGTCGCGAAGTAAAAGGGACAAGGAAAAAGGAGTATCCTTACTTATCGCTTAAGGGCATTAAGGTTGAAAAAGGGAAATGCATGGGTACATACATAAATTTACAGCATATACATAAATATAGGCTACATATATATATATATATATATAGTTTTGTGACTATATAGTATATAGTGTCTGTCGATTCGTTCGAGATTTCTAAAATTCTGGCGACGGAAATTGCGAGTAGCTCGCTCGATGGTTATCGAAGTTGGCGTCTCAATAAATCGCGCCAATGGAATCGAAACTGGGACGGCTTAATCCCACCCAAAATCCATTCGCGGCAAGATTCGTTCTTCGACCCTCTTGGCACAACAATGGCCGCCGGTAGTACCGTCTCGAAACGACGAACATCATCCAGCATCCAGCGACCCGTCGGAGAAATCACCCTCTCACCCACCCCCTGACACACACACACACACACACACACACACAGAGCCACCGAACCAACCCCCTCCCCCAATTTCTACGATAAATGGTCGAAGAAGGAGAAGGTTCTCTTTGTCCTGCGAACATCGGTAGCCCGATTAACGATTCCATAATTTATGCCTTTATTACTCGTTCCCGTCGCGATCGGTAGTGAGGTTCGAGCAATCTCTTAAAATATCTCCTCAAATTTGCCCTAATCGTTACACAACCCCCTCCCCTCCTCCACCAAGCCTACTCCACCTCCCCACCCCGCTCGCTCCCTCCGCCGGCTTTTCTTCCACTACTTAATAATATCTTCGAATCGACTTAACGCGTTAAATTACAATGATCCTCCTACGTGAAAATAATTTGTATCCCCTTCAGCTTCATATTCGTAAGAACGTTGCGAATTATTCGACCTTCTTTGATCTAACTTTAATCAATTAATCGGATAAAATGCGTGAATTTTTCCTGCGTCTTTGCTCGAAAACGTTCATTCTCTCTCTCTCTCTCTCTCTCTCTCTCTCTCTCTCTTATTTACACGTGGTTCGTTGCTCGTTCATCGTCGTCGTCGCATTTAATGAAATGCGAAATATTCTATAAGGTATTTCTCTCGTTTTTCTGATAACTGATGATTACGACGACGATAACGATGATGAAAATAATAGGGATAATAATAGTAATAACAATAACAATAATAATAATAATAATAATAATAATAATAATAATAATAATAATAATAATAATAATAATATAGTAATAATAATAAAAATAATATATTCGAAAAAGGGGAAAGAGAACGAAAGATTTCGAAACGTTAAAGTGTAAAAAGTAAAAAGGGTCGCTAGATTCAGTCCGATTTCGATTGTCCCGGAAGGAAACGTATATACCCAATTAAAGGTGGGTGCCACTCCGTCGAAGGCAATTTAGCGGAGTGTCGTCGACCGAGAGAGGGTCGCGAATAGTGTCGGATTTATGCCGTATCAACAAGGTCGGTTGGCAACCGGCCGCGGCCGGAACCCTCCTCTCTCCTCTGTCCTCTCCCTCTCTTTCTCTCCCTCTCTCCCTCCCTCTCTCTCTCTCTCTCTCCCTCTCTCTCTCTCTCTCTCTCTCGCTCCCTCTCAGTCGAGGGGCTCCTAGGCTGATGGTTCTTACGCCACTGGGATCGATATCCCGGGAGGCCAAACAGTAAACAGCCGGTTGGTCAGGATGGAGTCGGTGGTGGGGCTGCATAACATGGAGGCACCTACTGCCTTTACCCGTCTACCACCTACTATTATACCACCTCTATCCACCTCTAGCCATACCGAGGGTCGAAAGAAGGATGTCGAGAGGCCGTGGAAGGGTGGCAAGAGTAGTCGCGAAGCTTTGCGATCGAGCGACGCTGCTAAAACCTGCCGACCTCCTCTCTTTATGTCTTTCTGTCTATCTCTTCCTATCTCTCTCTCTCCTCTCTCTCTCTCTCTCTCTCTCTCTCTCTCTCTCTCTCTCTCTCATCCTCTTTCTCATTCTCTTTCTTTCTCGCGCGCGCATCCTCTTTTCCACATTTCCCGCTTCGTCGCTTAACGTATCCTCTTTTTTCCAACTCCATCCTCCTCCTCCTCCTCCTCCTCCTCGTTATTTATTTTCTTTGCAGATACACCTCTTTTACCGATAAAAAATCGGCATGATAAATATCTCGGAAATCTTGCGTTAAGGAGAAATAATAATGCGGTTTTCACTAGTTCGATTTCAATTTACTACGACTGTTTATTATGTTACACATTGTGTTGTTTATCTATCTACTTCTATTATTATCTAGATACATATATACATACATAGATACATACATACATACATGCATGCATGCATACCATATATTAAATTCGTAACGATGGAAATGGAAACGTTAATAAGTGAAATGGAATGAGATATTATAAATTTATATGAATGAAGGCCGCGTTAGATGGGTCCGAATTTGTACAAAGTACGATTAAAGCGTGGCTAAAAGGGCAATGAATCAGAAACGGCTATTAAGGTGGAACTAGTAAAACGTATCCCTTTGGGAAATGCATGGGATATGGGTAAAGAGAGGAGATGGGAAGGGTATGGATTTCCTACGAAGAAGGTCGAGCTGAAACACCGGAAACGAGCCGTCGTCTCTCCGCCACGAATGAGGGGAGAAGGAGCGGAAAGTTGCCCCGAAACGTATTCGCTTTCTTCCTTCTAGCCTCTTAAGAGGGTGCTGCGCGCGCGACAGAGTGAGAGAGATGGGAATAGAGGGAGAGACGTGTTCGACGAGGAAAACGATGGGGTGAAAGGAGGAACGTCGGGTGAGGGGCGGCGAGGGGGGAAGGACTTTACAGTCGCTCCGTGGCTGTCAAGGGTAACAAAAGGCGACTCGTTCTACGATAGAATAATACGAGGACGTTTATTATTCCCTTCGATGATATTAAAGTGCGCACGGTGATTATATTATCTGATAAGATAAGATAATTTATCAAATTCCAATTTTATTTTATTTTTTTTTTTTTTTATTATAATCGAACGATACGATACGTGTGAATTTTGGTGCGTGAAAAATGTGACGTTACTTATGCGTCTAAATCGTACGAACGAACAAAAATTTCTCCTCCCACGGTATTTCGTTGGCACGTTATGTTATATATATATATATATATATATATATATATATATATATAATCACGTTTGTCGCACGCGATTAACGTTCGTTCGTTAACTACGAGATGGTACGATGAAATTTTTCTCTGTTATTTCGATAAATACATTCTTTCTCCAAATAATACATACATATATATGTACATTCCGTAAGAGTATGCACGTAAACGAATACGTCAACATCAAAAAAGTTTTTCTAATAGAAAACAAAGGAATAAAAGTTTACTAGAAATTAAGAGAGAGAGAGAGAGAGAGAGAGAGCGATAATTAAATATATATATATATATATATATATATATATATATATATATATATATATATATATATATATAGGACACATCTTCGTGCAATGGATAAAAAGGACAAAGAAACGTTCGAGGTCAGGAGGGAAGGTCGTAGAAGGCGCGAAAATACAAACGTCGGATCGGAGATTCTCGGAAGAAAAAAGATTACCACCGGGAATCTCGATGCTGAGGAGAAGTGCGGGCAGGCAGGAGAAGGAAAAGGAGGTGGAGGAGGTGGTGGAGGAGTGGTGTAGGAGGGGGGAGGGTGGCTTGACGCGCGGAAAGTAGGAGGTTGCGTTTGGTTCCAGTTGGTCGTACGAAGCGTTTAGGGTCGAATGGTAGGAACAACGGGGAGCCCGTGGAAGCTTGAAAGCTCGAATGATTTGGGATAGTAGAAAACGAGAGGGAGGATGGGACGGGAGGGAGGATTGCTGGGAAGGGGAAGGAAGGAAAGGGGAATCACGTTGTGCCTACGAGAGTGCGAAAAGATATTCCAAGATCTCGATAATATAGAAATGGAACAAAAACCAAAAAAAAAAAAAAAGAAAACGAGCAACCAAGGGAGAGAAAACGCGATAAAACGAAAAATGGACTGGAAAGAGAGAAATAAAAATTTCACCAAGTCCGAATCCGTATGATTCCCTTCGAAGGATTCCATTGCAGTTATGTTAGAAACGATTGCTACGATTTTCCTTATAAAGTCATAACGATACAACGTTTCCCCTGTCGTCCGAGAGTAAACGTGTCTACGCCAATGGCTGCATAAAGGGGGAAACGCGGCACCTCGGTATTCAGGGGTTCTCATTCCTCGTCCTTTCGTAGATCTCTCCTCTTCTTGACTTTGTAACCGCGTCCATACGTGAATTCTCGATCAATTTAACTTAGAACAAAAGAATCGACGTGTGCATATATATGTATATATTTTTAATTTATTTAAAATTATTTCGAACGTTAAAATATTCGTTGATATTAATGTTCGTCGATATCATACGGAAAAAATCTTGACGACGATCGGATCACGCCGATTAGCGAAATATCATTTTCTTCGGGGGGAGGAGGGTGGTGGGGGGGGGAATTCTTTCTTTTTTTTATTTTCATTTTTCTTTCCTTCTTTCTTCCTTTTTTATTTCTTTTTTTTTAGCAAAAACTTAACAAAAACGAGTGGTGGGAGGTGTTGTGAAAAATATTCATTGGATGTCGAATAAGTGTTTAATTGTAGGATAAAAGAAAAAATGAAAAAAAAAAAGAAAAGAAACAAGATAAAGCGTCGGCGTTAACGTTAAGGTCTTGGTTTCGGTTAAACGCCTGACGCCAAGTCTGTTCCCAGGCCACTTCGTGTCTCTGATAGTCTGAGGGTGTACGGTTGGAGTTCGTCGTTGTTTCTCGAGAACCACGGTTAGCGCCGTCTCTCTTTCTCTGGTTAGTTTTTATTACGTCTGTCCTACATTTTCTATCCGCCCTCTCTTCTGTCTTCGTCGAGCCTCTCTCTCTCTCTCTTCCCTCTCTTCCTTCTCTTTCTCTCTCTCTCTCTCTCTCTCTCTCTCTCTCTCTCTTTCTCTCTCTTTCTCTCTCTTTCTCTCTCTCTTTCGTCTCGTCTCGTTCGCTCTAGCTATCTCTACACCTCCGCTTAATAATACACACCAACGAAGCAGCCACTATACAACGACACACCAGTGGCACCGACAGTATGGCACACCACTTTATTGATCTTCTTTCCTCGCTTTCACAGGTTTCAACCCGAATTTTCCACCACTTTATGCAAGCATCGCCCTCCTGGCCGTTTACGCGGCCCTGCACCCGGATTCATCCATTCGCCGATAAATCGAACCAGCCTCAGGGGCTGCCAAAGAGAAACCACCTCTCTCTCTCTCTCTCTCTCTCTCTCTCTCTCTCTCCCTCTATCTATCTATCTATCTGTCTATCTCTATCTATCTATCCATCTTTCTATCTATCTTTCTATCTATCTATTTCTCTTCCTCCTTTCTCTATCTCCCGTTCCTTTGCTCTGCGTTTAGCTACTATCGTCGCCGCTTTTAATTTGAAACAAAAAAAAAAGAAAAAGATTTCAAAAAAAAAAAAATACAATAAAAAGAAAAAAATCTTTCCGAAGTGAATCGCCCCAAACACATCCATTTCCTACTGTGCCCCTTTCAATTCCTATCGCAAAGAGAGATAATCTTGGATAACAATTACAAAACAGCTACGGCAAATCTTTATAGTTACATTTCGAATCAAATTTAATTTTGAGATGGTTGTTACACTTAGTTCGTATTATTGAAGGACGTAAAAAAGAAAAAACGAAAAAAAAAAAAAAAAAAAAAAGAGAGAGAAAAGAGAAGAAGAAAAAAGAAACAGAATTAAACGAAAGATCATATAATTTTTGGTGTAATCGTGAAAGACGAGGATAATGACGATGTGGAATAATCTAGGACGTTAGAGAAAGAGAGGGAAAGGAAGAGACAGACGTTCGTGGTCTGGTTTCCGAGATCATGGATGGCGTTCATTGACCGCCAAGTGTAAACACTGTTGCGCGTCTCCCAACCCTCCTTCTTATCCTCTTCTGCCCTTTCCTTTCTCTCCCGCGACGCCTCTATCCTGGCCCTACTCACGGACGTTCTCGAAGCAATGATTCACAACTCGGTAATTTCTCCTATCTACGTTCTAACGTGCTTTAAAGACCTCCTCCTCCTCCTCCTCCTCCTCATCCTCTACCCCCCACATCTGCTAGCCTCTCCCCCCCTACCCTCTCGCTCGCCCTTTTACGTTTCCACTTGAGACAGATTGAAATTTCAGTCGATATTACGGAGAGCCGTCTATGGAAAGAACGAAATCGATATTCTCGAGTTTATACTATACGGAGTATAAGAGTGGCAGAGTTATTTATACGAACAATTTGTATGATTACTTTGGACACTTCAGTGGTGATTGATCGTAAAACTAAATACGGATAAAATAAACAGCAAAATATTATATGTATTATTATATAGATAAACAGAGAGAGAGAGAGAGAGAGAGAGAGAGAGAGAGAGAGAGAGAGAGAGAGAGAGAGAGAGAGAGAGAGAGAGAGAGAGAGAGAGAGAGAGAGAGATAAAGAGAGAAAGAGAGAAAAAGAGAGCAAGAGAGAAATGTAAAAGAAAAAGTAAAGACTAAATTTCTTATTAAACGATTACTAGAAAAGAAAAGAAAGGAATAGAATTATTTTCTTTGCTCGATGGATTTTAATATTGATTTTATATCCCCCCTCATAATAATTTCGTAAAATGATTTCGATAAACGTCGATGCAGTCAAAACTCAAGTGTACGGACGAATGATTTGAAAAGATACCATTAAGATTTATGTTGAAGGAGTAACGGTCTCTAAAGCGTCGAGGCGTTGCTCTCGTGAAAGCTACAAAGTAGCAGAAAGCATTGCAACGATCGCGCGTGGGAAAAGTGGGACACGCGAACAAATCGGATGTCAGAGAGTCCGAGAACCCACCGTCCTCGCTGGCTAGTAACAATAACGGGCGAAATCATTCCCGTGCTTTATTACCGTGACATTACTAGGAACTCATTGGTTAATTGTTTGGAGGTGAGCGTATACGTTCGTACTATGACGACGTTCCTTTTATTTATTTATTTTTTTCTTTTTTTCTTTTTGGGTTTTATCTTCATTTTTTATTATATATTTCCCCCTCTCCCCCTCCCCCTCTTTTTTTTCCTTCTCTTTCCTTTCCCTTCCTTCCTTTCATTTCGACAAATCCCATTATGATTCATATTCGAAGGACACATTGTCCTATCGCGTTTCCTATCGTGTTATAATTCTTTTTTCTTTTTTTTTTTTTTTTTAAATGGACTGCTCTCGAATTTACGAGAAGTATGAAAAATGTCTTCTTATTCAGTTTGTTGTTGTTTTTTTTTTTTTTTTTTTTTTACCGTAAAACTGGGTATTCATAAAATCGGAATCTCTTCTCTCTCTCTCTCTCTCTCTCTCTCTCTCTCTCTCTTTCTCTGTGTGTGTGTGTGTGTGTGTGTGTGCGTGCTAGAAATGAATTAATAATTGCGGCGAACGATTATACGTTAATTTGTACCGTTGCGATAATGAAAGAAAGACAACGTTCAACAGGATGCAAGAAGGGAGAAAATATTCATTAATGCATCTCATTTTAAAATATTCTGACGATAATGGTTGTTCGAAACAAGCTTCGAATTGTATACAATCAAAGTTATTCGAGTTTAATAGAAAATTATTAAACGCGTATTGTGTATTATGTATTAGCGGCGGCGTGAGGGCGTTGTGGGAAGTGGGGGGGGAGGGTAAAGGATTAACTTGTAAAATAGAAAGCGTTATTACAAAGCGATTTGATTAATACACATTGAACGAACGTGTGTATCTCCGCCACTTGCTTGATTTCATTGAATCGATGATTAATAAGATATTTTTT
>OU426856.1:3708954-3718954 GCA_911387685.1 Dolichovespula media | reverse complement strand
CTAATACAATTCGTATGTTGTTGAAAATGATCGACTGTTTGTACTTGTCATTTCTTTTTTTCTTTTTTTTTTTTCTTATTCTCTCTCTCTCTCTCTCTCTCTCTCTCTCCTCTCTCCTCTCTCTTTCTTTCTTTCTTTCTTTTTTTCTTTCGTTCTTTCTTAAACAGGTAATCGTAAGATTCAATTAAAAAAAGAACAAAATAAAAAAAAAAAAACGTGAAAGAAAATAAGAAGAAGAAAATAGATAAGATCGTTGACGTGTCATGAAAAATGTTGTTCCCCCTTTTCTAAATTAACTCATACATTTTTCTAGAAAATTTCCCTCAGGATGGTATACGCTTTTTCGAAACGATAAGGTCTCTCTCTCTCTCTCTCTCTCTTTCTCTCTCTATTTCTCTCACTCACTACTTTCCGTAAGCGCGGTAATGGAAAAACTTTTGGCAGGGTTTGAGGGAAGTGTAGGTAGTCGGATAGCGAGCATCGGGTGGGTGACCTGGTGCGCAGGTAGTCCGATGTTTCACCCTCCCTCCCTTCCTCCCTCCCCCTACCCTTTCGCGTTTCACTTTGGCCGATGGCACGCGAGCCGTACGTAGCGTACGACTATTGGAATTGTGTGCGACGATAATACGCCGTACGGTATATAGCGAAGATGGTGGGATGGTGGAATGGTGGTATAAGGTTCTTGAAAGAGGGAATGAAAGAGGGAGAGAACGGGGAGGGAGTCTCTCAAAGTCCGTCGTCTATGTCGTCGTCGCTATGTCGTCGTCTATGTCGTCGTCGTTCGTCGTGTGGTCGGTGGCATCGGAGCGTCCGGTAGAAGCGTCGCGCCGCTCGGTCGTGTCGATTCGTATATACAGAGAAAAAGAGATCCACAGACACAGAGAACACAAATTCATATGTATTAAGCGGCGTATATACATGTATAAAGGAGGAGGGCACATCGAAAGGAACGAAACGGCTTCGGGCTCGGTCGTACTCGTTCGGGGCATGCTATTCACCGAAGCCGGCCGATGTTCACCGAGTAGAGTCGGTCGACTAGCGTCGGGCAACCAGGCAGGCAGGCAAGCAAGCAAGCAAGCAAGCAAGCAAGCAAGCAAGCAAGCAAGCAAGCAGACAAGCAAGCAAGCAAGCAGGCTGGCAAGTAGGCAGGCAGGCAGCAGGCAGCAGGCAGGCAAGCAAGCAAGCAAGTCGGTAGGCAGGCAGGCAGGCAGGCAGACAAGCAGGCAGGCAGGCAAACAGACAGGCAGGCAGGCGAGGCCTCCTCTTTCGAGAGTCGAGTCGGGGAGTCAGTCAGTGGCTGACGACTCCTCGGGCCGTCAGGTTGTTCGTGCGGGGGATGTCGACGCCTTGCGCTACCACGAAACCACGTGCGCCGCGTGACAGTTCCGATAGAGCCGTGGGAGGAGAGGTTTGTGGTGTCGCCGAGCCGACGAGACGCGACATCGTACGAGCAACGATCGAGCGCGCGGCAAACGTCTTCCTATTTCGTTTTCGTACTAATCTCTTTTAGTGTTGTTTCAACATCGTAACCGACTATAAACGTACGACGATCTTTAACAAGATCCTTCCTCGTTCTTTCCTTATTCTTTCTTTTTTTCTTTTCCTCTTCTTTCTTTCTTGGTTTTTCTTTTTTTTTTGGATTTGTTTTTTTTTTCTTTCTTTCGTTTCCTCTTTCGTCTCGTCAAGACAAACTGCGACCTCTTCCATTCTCTCATTTCCTTCGCTTCCCCTTTTCTCTCGTCTTCGTCGATCGTTCAGCGAGATTTCTTTCTTCTTCTTTATTTTTCTTTTTATCTTTTATTTTTTTTATTTTTTTTTTTTTTTGTTCTTTTTACTCTTTTGTCATATTCGTAAGAGAAAATTTTCCGGTCGATCACGAAATTCTGTCCCAGGCAGGTTAAGCCAATGATTCGCTAATATTCGGTAATTTTTCTTGATGATATACTTGATCACGGATCGATGTTCGCCGGAAGAGGTAAATTAAATCGCGATGGGGTTTCGATCGATATCGATTCAACGATTATATTCGTACTTTATCGTGATTATAACAAGAACCGAAATACATCGTATGTGAATATAATGAGTGCCGTACGTGAGAAGAACGTCAAAGTTAATCTCACCGGTCGCTCCAAAGCGAAAGTAGGATCGAACACGCTTGGTGAGAACGGGATCGATACGTTACAAACCGATTTTTAGCATCTAAAAATACTCACTCTGGCTATCGCGATTTCGATTTATATCAAAAAAAAAAAAAAAATAATGAAAGAAAGAAAAAATCAAGAAAAATGACGACTTCTTACGTTACACCCCAAAATCGATTTATTAATTAGATCAAACGTCGAATTGTCCGATAAGCCTACCGAATCGATAATAATATCGTAGAGAGACACGTTGGAAGAGGGAGGGTTAAATATCATCGGACGTTCTCATGACCGCGGGTCGTGTCGATGTCGGATGCTCCTTAAGTTTTTGACCGAATAGCGCGAAGGAAGCGATGAATCGGGCCTATGTCGAATACGTAACGCGTGTGAATTAGTCGCGGGACGGCCGCGCCTGGGACAAGAAACGGAATAATAACGACCGCAACCGGAACAAGAAGGCAACGACGACGGAGACGTAGAAAGGAAGAGTAAGGGAGATATAAAAAGGAGGAGGAGGGCAAACGAGAGAGAGAGAGGGGGAGAGAGAGAGAGAGAGAGAAGTAGATAAAGAGAGAGAAAACTTCACGAATGCGATAGGAAAGAGGGAGGGAGAAGTCACGAAGGTTTGGATAGAAAAGAGAGGGAGAGAGCCAGAGAAAGAGAAAGAGAGAGAGAGATGGAAACACGGATAAAGATAGATAGATAGATAGATGATAGATAGAGAGACAGAGATAGACAGAGGGAGAGAGAGAGAGAGAGAGAGAGTGAGAGAGAGAGGGCGAGGAGGGTATCGCAAAGAGAGGGAAGAGGCGGAAAGAAGATTTCTGGGCACGCGCAGTACACCTGCTAGCGTGTAGTGGCACGCGCCGTACCAACCCTTCTCCACCAGCATCACCAGCACCACTACTAACATTAACAGTACTACCACCATCAAGAACGGTAGCGGCAGCAGCAGCGGCGGCACCAACAGCAGCAGCAGCAGCAACAGCAGCAGCAGCGGCAGCAGCAGCAGCAGCAGCAGCAGCAGCAGCAGCAGGACGGCCGCTGGCATCGCTTGGCCCTCTCCACCTCGTTCTCTTACTGCGACGGCAGTCGAGTACTCCCTCCCTCGTCGCGGCGCTTCGTTCTCCTCCGCGGCCGTCGGCGCCGCTTCTCCCACCCTCCCCCGAGCGTTCCTCCCTCCGGAACGGTCCCCTCGCGCGTGCCGCGCGGGAGTCAATCGCTCGTGGACTTCGACGAGGCGAGCACACGCGGCTCCTTCCTCTTTTCTCTTTCTCTCCTCTCCCGACGTCGTTCGTGCGTGACGTTTTCGACGTGAAAAAAACAGAAAAAAAAAAAACAAAGTAGGAGAAAGAAAGAAGTACGATCGACGTCGTTCGCCGTGTCTTGACGTTTCTCCCTCTCCTTCTATCTATCTCTCTCTCTCTCTCTCTTTCTCTCTTTCTCTCTCGTTCTCAGTCTTTTTTCTTCTTTTTCGATGACTCTCCATTTTCCTCTGTCTTTCTGTATCGTCTATTCGTATCTCCTAAAATTCTTGGAGTTTCTAATTGGTTAAATCTTCAATGTAGCTATATATATATACACATATATATATATATATATATATATATATATATATATATATATATATATATATATATTAGGTGAAAGAAGATAAGAATCGATAAAGGAAAAGAAGTGTATATCGAAGGTTGGAGTGGCAAGGGGACATTGTTGATAAAAAGGTGCGAAGGAAGAAAAGGGATAGGAAGTAATAAAACGGGGATATACGAGTAGAAGTAAGATAGAGGATGGTAACGGAGTGTAACCGGCCGATGTTAGCGTATGAAAGAACCCGGTCGGCCTCCTATTCCGCCTTCTCCTCCTCATCCTCTCGCGAGGGCACCGCGAGGTGGGAAACGTCATCGACGACGAGAAGTTTTATCTAAGAGCCGGGACCGGTGCGTGGAGAACGACGAGGAGGACGAGGACGACGGCGAAGCCGTAACCAACTACTTATCGTCGAAACGTTCTCGATCCTCGCGCAAAAAGGGAAAATAAAAACGAACGGAGGACTGTTTGAAACTGTTTAAGAAAGAGGAAGAGAGAGGAAAAAAAGCCCGTCCAGTTGTTAAAGACAGAGAACGAGAGAGAGAGAGAGGGAAAGGGAGAGAGACAGAGATAGAGATAGAGAGAGAGAGAGAGAGAGAGAGAGAGAGGTCCGTGACTTATTTCGCGAGTCTCATCGTTGGAACTCATTTTGATTGGGTTCGGGCCTATGCCCGTTGATCCGGCCGTTCCGCCATAGACTTTTCCCGTTTCTTCGTCTCCGACGTAGTGGAAAAGAAGAGGCAGGGTGAGAGGGAGAGGACGAGCACACTTTTCTTGATCGTTCTTCCGCGCAAGCAACGAACGTTTCTCATCGACCGAGTTCTCTTTCTCTCTCTCTCTCTCTCTCTCTCTCTCGCTCGCTCGCTCTCTCCGCTCTCTTACTATCTTGCTCTCGCTCGCTCGCTCGCAAAACCACCTGTTGACGATTTACGAGGGAAAATCTACGTCGTTCTACCTTACGAAACGTTCTAGATTTGACATTTTTTTCCAGAAGAAATCGGTGAATATTCTTTCCTCTTAACAAAAAGACGTTCATTCCAATTTAAGGTGCTAACGATCGTTTTGTCCGATAAGTGTTCTAAATTTTAAATAAGCCACGAAATGTTTCGAATGATCCCATTATTTATTTCGATAATCTATCGAAAATAGGAGGGAAAAATAGAGAGAGAAGGAGAGAGAGAAGAGAGTGTGTGCGTGTGTGAGTAGTGGAGAAAGTGGTGGAGGAGGAGGAGGAGGAGGAGGAGGAAGGTAAAGGTTTCAGTGCTCTCTTTGTAAATTTTCGAAGATGAGTACAATACCCCGGGACTACGGCGAGTGTTTTTTTTTCTATGTCAATGTTATCCGCCCGTTGACGTGTTATCGGTCAGTTGCATCGGCCACTGCTTGAAAAACTCGTCGGTGTCAACGGGGTCACAGAACGTTCCGTGTAGATTACGCGATCCGCGAAACGCCTTTCGGACAGGTCTCCGCTCTTTGTCTCTGTCGCTCTTTCGCATTTTCGCTCTGTGAAGCGGTAAAAGAAGAAGAAGAAAAAGAAGAAGAAGAAGAAGAACAAAAACAAGAAGAAGAAGAAGTAAAGTAGAAGAAGAAGAAAAAGAAGAAGAAGAAATAACAAGAGAAACAAAGAAGAAGAAGGTCTTGAGAAAGGGATCTCGAAAGAGGGGGATGAAGAGGGGGAAAGAGAGGAAGAAGAAACGATTAGTCCTTCCTACGAAAGCTCCAAAGACGATCGATTCAAAGTGATACCTAGTCAAATAATAAATAATTAAGGAGAAGTGAAAAAAGAAGTTGAGAAAGAAGAAGAAGAAATAGTAGTAGTAGTAGTAATAGTAGTAGTAGAAAAATAAGAAAGGGGATAATATCATTAGTCATAGAAATTCAAGTGTATTTCCGCGAGGGAACTGGAACATTTTAAAAAATATTCCTTCGAGTGGAGAAAGAGATATATATATATATATATATATATATATATATATATATATATATATCGTGTGGTTTTCGTCGTGGTGTTGTTCGCTGACGATAGCGTTAAACAAACTCCGACGACCTTCCGCGCACGTAGAACTTCGCCGGTATCTGCAAGGCGAGCCGATAACGCTTTTGTAATAATAATATAAAGCCATTGGACTTGTTCGAAAACGAGCATCAACGTTCGCTCGTCGTTGTTATTCGTCGAATCGATCTTTGTGTTCTCTCTCTCTCTCTCTCTCTCTTTCTCTTTCTCTCTCTCTCTCTCTCTCTCTTTCTCTTTCTCTCTCTCTCTCTCTTTCTCTCCGTCTGTCTATCTCTCTCTTTCCCTCTCTCTTTCTCTCTCACTCTATCTATCTCTCTATCTCTCTCTCTTATTTTGTTTTCCTTTTTTCTTTGAATTTTTATTTTCTTTTCTTTCTTCATCGATTCATCGATACACGAAGTGAGCAGGAACTGAAAAATTTCGTAGGAACGCTCGAATGTTGTATTACGCTCGTACAGTGAAAAAGATTGTAGAATTAGTGTAAATTTTGGATACGCTCGCTGGAAGGGCTAACCAAATCGAATTTTTTCGTTTATTATCGAAGTTTTGTCGGACGTATCGAGGAGAGAGCGAGAGATCGAGAGAGAGAGAGAGAGAGAGAGAGAGAGAGAGAGAGAGAGAAAAAGAAAAAAAAAAGGAAAGAAAAAGTAACTAGTGAGAACCACCGGTGTGGACTGTGCGTTTCGTACGAAGAGAGAGAGAGAGAGAGAGAGAGAGAGAGAGAGAGAGAGAGGCGGGAGGGGAGGGGGAAAGGAGACAGGAGTGCGTCGAACCGAGAAAGATTTCGGTAAAGTGATCGAGCGAGGATAGAAAGCACGTGATCGAAAAAGGGTATGGTGGGCCCGGCAGAACCAGGGCCTTGGGCCCGGGTGGCCCGCCTCTGAAAGAAGAATCTTATATCCGACCCGTCAGTTTGCTCCATTACGCTGCCTGGAATGATGGTACGTTTGTTTTTCTCTATGATTTAGATACGATATTTGAGAACGTTTTTAGAAACAAACTGGGATATATATATATATATATATATATATATATATATGTGTATGTATGTATATATTTTTATATATATATATATATATATATATATATATATATTTATGTATGTATGTATGTATATATTTATATATATGTATATATATATATATATATATATATATATATATATATATATAAAAGAGAGAGAAAAGAAAAATTTCAAGGTTTATATCAAATTTCCTACGAATCTTATATCGTAAATAATCGATCGTTGCTGTGTCGAAAGGATTTCTATTCTTTCCACGTTTAATTTTCTTTCAGATAATATCGCACGCTTCTAATCGATATTGTTTCAATCCCGTTTGTCTACACATTCAGATATATATTTATTTTTGGAAGATCGTGCCAAGTCGACGAAACAAATAATTAATAATTGAATTGCTAAAATGAAGATGGGGAAGAAAGTAAATGAAATTATTTGTTGAGATTGATTCATTTTACGATCACGTCGTGTTTCGTTCTTATCGATTACTATCGATTAACGTTAATTAAAGATAGGATAGATACCATTAGGAAATTCGATGCCTCGATGACGTTTCTCGGAAGTTGCAGAAAAAAAAAAAGGAAAATGGAAGAGAAGAAAAATAGAAAAGAAAAAAAGAGAGAAATAAGACATTTATCGCGTCTCGCGATTCGAAATCGCAAGGTTCTCGTTGGTTAGAATAAATGATGGACACGCGCGCACGAGCACGTATTAAGCGGCCGTGACAATAGAGTTGAGCGTCGTCTAACGGCATTCTATCGGTCGACCGAGCGATAATAGGAGGTATTCGCGATGTTTCGCATCGTTCGAAGACGTTCCTCGGTCGTTCTCTCTGTTAAAGCCTCGTTGTCCGGTATCTTCCGATCATATCGATTTCTTGTTTGCTTACGAAATGAAAAATACGATAGAAAGAAAAATATCTCTCATATATTTCGATATCATTTATTATTCGTACGTAACGATTGACTTTTACGCTGACAATTTATCGCCTCGTTGACGTAACGCCCGACATTTATCCTCATAAAAATACATAAGTTCGTAAAAAAGAAAAAAGAAAAAAAAAAAACTAAAAAAATAAATAAAAAAAAAAAAAAAAGAATGAAAGAAAGGAAAAAAAAGAGAGAAAGAAAAATTGTCGGCGTAGTAAATAAACATTATTATTCCTTCAAATGTCATCCTATAAATAGTACGATCATATATTACTTTCTTAAAGTTTTAACCGCTTCTAATTGGTTCAATTAAAAAGGAAAACGTTGAAATGTCCTAACCAGGATTAATTTGTGATTTCTTATTGAAAGGCCTAGTTGTACTTTGTAGACTTAACGTCGATTCTAAGTTGATCGTTATCAATGAAATCATTTCCTTATTACCCAATTTAATCGAGTTTATCGTTAGAACGATATTCCCACTGGCAACGTAACTACTAAATTCTAATTACTTAGGTCTCAGTATCTTTCGTACTGTTATTTAATAAAGAACACCGCACGTAAATACATACGTAATCCATGTATGTTATACATGGATACGTACGGTATCCATGATGTTCGTGTTCGAATCTATGAACTCCATTACGCAAAGTGGTAACCGCGTTCCGCATTTGACAAGGAAATATAAAAAGTGGATGATTATCTTTACCGTTTATGATGCCACGATAAATTCGTTCCGCGAACGGGGAACGGTACTGAAGTGTTCGCGGAAAACGAACCCCTTTCGATTGAATCTTTTACCGACTTTTAGCGCCTACGAATCAGCTGGACAGGTTGTCGCTAAAAACGAGTCCACTCACAACTAATCGTGAGGATCAAAATGGATCGGCGTAATTTTTTATCGCAAATTTGATTCTTCTTCCTTTTGGCGGCATCGAATCCATTCGCGAAAACAAAATTTATCTTAAAATCGCACGAATACGACGACTACGAGGACTAAGACGACCATAATGCATATAACATAAAATAATCGAATCAACGAATTCGATAAAATTTCATTGTTTTCCACGTGCCGTGTGTTAATAGATCGAATGAATTTTTCTTTCTCTTTCTTTCTTTTCTTTTTTCTTCTTCAACGTGAGATAAGAGAGAAAGCTAAAAGGAGCAACAACGTCTTGATTTATCTTGATTCGATCTAGAGTAAATTTAATCGTCGTTATAAGCATCTCGTTAAAAATAGATTTGTTGGATCGATTACGCGTAGATAATAATTTCTTTTTCTTTCTTTTTTTTTTTCGAAGGGCTCTTACGTAGCTCCGTTCGCACGTAATAATTATTATCGAGGGCCACGAGGGAGAGGCAAGCTGTACTTATCGTTATTCGCGTTGCAATTAACTACCGTGGAGGTGGTGCATTCCCCTTTCGTTCACGTGGGTGTAAAGAGAGTAAGAGAGAGAGAGAGAGAGAGAGAGAGAGAAATAGATAGAAGGGTAGGAGGGGTAGCTTCGAGTCCACGTTCCAGCTCTGGCAGGTCATAACGGGGGAACGTGCTTCGTTCGGTCGGTTGGTTCGTGGCTACGCGTCGGAATTATTTATACCACTTGATTACACGCGTTTGCTACCGGACAAAGCCGACCGAGAATCCGAAGGTGCACGAGCACCATTACGAGCACTCGATTGGTTAACTCGAAAAAGACGTTTATCCGTCTTATTTAGATTCGCCGAGGGAAAGATAAAGTGCAAATGAAAACGGATAGACAGACAGTGTATTGTATTTTTTTCTTCTCTTTCTTTCTTTCCTTCTTTGTCCATCCATCTATCCGTCACCGATCACGATCGTTTATGCGACATCGTTTCGTTTCGATTAAATAATATTCGTGAATATTGTGGGATAGACGTCATAGTGTGATTTCTCCTTCTTCTTCTTCTTCTTCTTCTTTTTTGATTTGGAGTGATCGCGAAATGAAAACGCTGTTCCCCGTAAAGGCAAACGTACCATGATATTATTTTCGTCGTTTGTAATGCCTATGAGACGTCTCGTTTGATCAACATTTAATGTTCGCCGTCGAACGAATTTACTTCGTGCGTTCGATCAAATTGATTTAATTTTTATTCTACGATAGAACGAAATAGGTTCGCCGACCGACCAGTTGATTCGCACGGAGAAATATCAAGAGATTATTCGTCCGTTCGCATTAGTTATCGACCCACTTCCAACTGGAGGAAAATGTAAGTTTCGTCGAGTAAGTTGTTTGTACTGAAACTACACGACTCCACGAGTCGTACATCGGGGCCCGGTTTCGCGCGATAA
>OU426856.1:3701454-3703954 GCA_911387685.1 Dolichovespula media | reverse complement strand
ATATTCTGGAGCACTTCGCGATACGTTAGTATCGATCAAGTATTACGGAAGCCATACAACCTATGCAACTGGTCCGACCTCAACGTTGCTCTATAATCATTACTACTTTTACAAGTGGTAACCGTATGAAAAAGTACGTACATTTATCCAAAGGATTTTCAATGGATTATATGAATACCAATTGGAAAATTGGGTCCTTTTGTCCATTTTTTCTTTTTATTCCTTTCCTTTTCTTTATCTTTTTTTTTTTTTTTTTTTTTATTTCCATCTGTTAAGTCCGTTAATATCTTGGTGTCACTTTTGTTTCATTTCTTTCTACTCTTTTAATTCACTTTTAATCATTATTTTATTACTCTGTATCGTTTTTCTTTTTTCTTCTCTTCGTTATTTTTCTTTTTTTTTTTTTTTTGTTTTTTTTTTTTTTTAACGCAAACGAGGGCCGCGATTCGTATCGGACCAAACAAATAGGTTCATTAAAGTCCTTTTAATCCCGCCGATTCTTTTTAATCGATCTTTTTAATCGATCCCTCGTGGTAAGGAATATTTTACTTTCAAGAGTTCGACTCGGCACGATCGGATAGGCCAGTATAACGGAAGCACGGTAAATCACCTCTCCCGTACTGTTTTGCAATTAAATCGCCACGCGCGCGCCCGCTCATTTTGGAGGGAAACGTATCACAGGCGAGGGTCGCTGTAAATCATGAGTGGTTAATAAAGCTCGGGAAAGGATACCTTCTTCGTATCGTCGACGAAGGCGACCCATCGTGCTTTCTCATTGGGTGAAATATCTCGAAGGTTAAGAAAATTTTTTTTAAAATATTAGAACGAGGGGCGAAAATAAAATATGTTTCTCAATTTCTTTCTTCTCTTTTTTCCTTCTTTCCTTTCTTTTGTTTGTTTGTTTGCCTTCTCTCTTCCCTAATAACCTCTCAATTTTAATTACGCCCGTAAGTCGTTTCGCGAGAAAAGAAGAATATTACAAAAAAAAAAAAAAAAAAAAAAAAGGAAAAGAAAAACCATAACGACCGATGATTCTTAAAACGCGTGATATCTGATTTCCGTACTATTATATTCTAAATGTTATTAAAAATAAGTGTCTCATGGTGAGGAACAAACGTTTGACATAGGTTGGAATAAAGGGACTTGGAAAGATCGTTTACACTTGTTTATATGTATGTCGCCGTAAAAACTTTCGAGTTCTCTAAGAGGAAGAACTTAAAGGCAATTCGCGATCCGGAAGTTGCTTCCTTGCGGGCAAAGTTCGCCAAACCGACTACTCTCATTCTGTGTTACCCTTTCCATCGACCCTTCCCACTCCTTTGCTTTTCTGTTTATCTATCTATCTCGATTTCTCTCTCTCTCTCTCTCTCTCTCTCTCTCTCTCCTTTTCTATCCGCCCTATTTTCAATTGCATGATGATGCAAAGCCAACCCTCTCATGCACGCCGACAGTGACGTGCGAACGTAAACGCTTTCAAGTCGAACTAAGAAGTCTCTGAGAGGGATAGAAAGAGAGGGAGAAAGAGAGAGTGAGAGAGAGAGAGAGGGGGGGGGTGAAAGAGGTCGGAGAGAATCGATATTTGGTGGCAGCGTGTCGCTAAAGTCCTACTCTCTCTCTCTCTCTCTCTCTCTCTCTCTCTCTCTCTCTCTCTCTCTCTCTCTCCCTCTCTCTTTCTCTCTCTCTCTCTCTCTCTGTCTCTCTATCTATCTCTCTTTCCCTCTCACTCTCTCCCCCACAACTGCAACCCTCCTCTTTCTCCTTCTTCGGCCGTTTAACCCTTCGAGCTGGAACGCGCGTGGCTTCTGTCTTTTCTCCTTTCCTCTTGGAAAACGAAAAGCTCTCTTTAACTTAAGTAGATCGCATTTCATCGCGCCTCATTTAAGAGCAGAAGCGGATAACGATAACTACCGATGGATTTTTCTTATCGTCGCGCAAAATTATAACCTTAGCTTACTCTTCTTCTTCTTCTTCTTCTTCTTCTTCTTCTTCTTCTTCTTCTTCTTCTTCTTCTTCTTCTTCTTCTCCCTCGACTCTTCTTTTTCTTTTATCTCATTTCTTTCTTCTTCCTCTTATTCTTCTAACCTCCAATCGTATAATAAATTAAAACGACCTAACCTCGTTGTTAAGCATTATCGCATAAATATTTTTACGATCTAAACCGATACAAATAATTTATTTGAAATAAATCAAAAATCATCGTACGAAATGGGGATCCGGCGGAATTTGATAATGAATTTGATATTCTAACGTTAACGAATCTACTTAAATATCGTATTATACGTTTACGTATTATAATTTTCGTAAGGTGAAAATGGTTCGGTTGGATTTGACGAATCGAAAAAAACTAATACATAGTAGGAAGAGGTAGTCACGGAAAGGGGTTGGGGTTGGGAGAGGAGGAGGGGAGGTGTTGAGGGAGGAGGAGGGGAGGGGTTGGGGATGGACAAAAGTTTCTCGTTCGTGCACCGGCAAACGAGGCCGTTGGGTGATGGTTGGAGAG
>OU426856.1:3691454-3696454 GCA_911387685.1 Dolichovespula media | reverse complement strand
TTCCCCCTCCTTTCCTCTCGAGTATTCTCGGTTATAATCATCGATCTCTTTATCGGAGTTGCTGATCCAATTAATTAAGGATTAGTTATATCTTCTGTTTGTCTTGAAGACGCCAATAAGAATTTCGAGAGTTTTCAAAGAACATTGGTCCCGTCGTTTCCCATTTGAAATCATTCGTTCTAGAATGTAGAATCGAGTAGCCGGGGGTATTACTGCGTCTTCGTTAGACCGGAAAACTTAGTTTGCCGCTCGAATTAAGTCGATAGACGGGCACGGGGTAGAGGAGAGAGTGAGAGAAAGAGAGAGAGAGAGAGAGAGAGAGAGAGAGAGAGGTCAAGGTAGGGTCAAACGTTTGCATCGAAGATGCGACTGTATCCCTACCCCCTACCCCCTACCCCCGCCCACCACCCCCACCTCGTCCTCGTCTTACTGCTCCTTCTTTTTAACGATACGACATTTCTTCGATCTCTCTCGTCATCCTTTCTACTTAATCGCATCTATTCACACGGATCAAATGAATTATTCGATCTTCGGCGTTCGTCGGCCCTTCCCTTTTTTCCCGATCGAATTTTTCGAACCCTCGGGAGTAACATAGCCGGCTTTAAAATTTGTCACGATCTTAATCGCGATTATAATGAAAGAAAATGGGAGGATCGAAGAAGATTGAGAAAGAAAAGAAAAAGTGTATAAAACGCAACGAGAAAAAAAGAGAGAGAGAGAGAGAGAGAAAGAGAGAGAGAGAACATGGAACAGGCAAATAAGTATATCGTGCGATATTGCCGATCGTATTCTCGGTGGACCTTTTCGAATGAACTCGTATCAATAACATAGAGGAGTAATAACTTTGGGAGCAAGGGCTGCCACGCCCTATTAACCACCTCGCTTCCATCGCAATTATAGCACGTACGCCCCTGGCATAACGCGATACCCAGAGGGTTATATATTCACTGCTATCGGATGTATATACGTGCTACGTATATAAAGCCATACATAAGCTTACGTATAGGTATGTGTAATGTTGGGACGTTGGTGGCTTGCTTTCTCCCCGTTCTCGATTTAATTCGCGATCCGAGTAGAAAAATTCCTTCATGATCGATAATTAGCTTAAGTCGATCGATAAGAAGTAATCGAAGAGCCATGAATTAATTTATCCCTTTACCGAACTTTAGTCTCTTCTCTCTCTCTCTCTCTCTCTCTCTCTCTCTCTCTCTCTCTCTCTCTCTCTCTCTCTCAAGATTGAAAGGAATTCTCAGAGAAAAACAAGAAATAAGACGCTGAGCTCTGATACAATACGCAAGAATTCTCTGTTAAGCGATAAATAATATGTTAAGGTCAAGAATATTTATTCTTGATCGGTCAGCTTTTTTTTTCTTTCTTTCTTTCTTTCTTTCTTTCTTTTCGTTCTCTTCATCCTCTTTAGAATCTCATCGAATGGCGGATGGATTCGTCGAAATGTTTCGATACGAATTCGATCGATTTTATACTTTTGAAAAAACTCGTTGACATTTTCTACGACTTACATCCGGATGGATTGATGTCGATCGAATGATGAATGATGATGGTTTTTTTTTTTTTATTTTTTATTTTTTGTTTACATTGTAAGCAGTATATTCAGGTGAAATAAGAGTTTTCGATGAAACGACGAGGTTCGGTAGGGGATCGTATTTTTTTTTCTCCATCCCCCCCCCACCCACCCTTCCCACCTCCCCAATCCTCTTTTCCCCCTTAAAATTTGTCGATCGCAAAACGGACGATAGTAGATTGCTTGAACGAGCTAAATGAAAATCGTGATCTCGCGAAACGACGCGCGGAACTTAACGAACGCGGCTGGCTCGATACATGAAAAGGCCATGCAACGTAAACGATGATAAATCCACTTCTCTCTCTCCCTCTCTCCCTCTCTCTCTCACTTTATTTATTTATTTATTTTTCTTTTCCTTTCTTTTTTTCATCACCATCAACTACGCGACCGACGCAATACATTGGATCGTATTGCTGAGTGTGCTGGCATTGCATTTACATTTGTACGAATAAACATCGCAATTGCATATGTAACCACACAACTCACGGAACGTCCACGTGTCTCAACCGATGCGCAGTGAACGGATTGTTTTATACTTTTTTCTTTATCTTTTCCTTTGCTTTTTTCTGTTCCCTTTTTTTTTTTTTTTTTTTTTTCTCTCTCCTTTGAAAGCTACGACACTTCTTCTAACGCCTGTCCGTCTACGATAGCCGTCGTTAATTCTCATTATTCATGAATGAAAAATTTACGCATGACAGATGTAACTACACGTTTAATAAAAAAAAAAAATAAAAAAAAAACATAAAAATAACAAAAAGTATGAATACGTACGTGTCGACGTCGGCGATGTAATTTGTATTTTACTGCATCGGGAAACGGCTCCAATAATGACATCTTTCTAAACCGTACACGTTTATATCTGTTAGGGATTGGTAAAATTACTTGAACCATTTATGATACTAATTACAATGTCAAAATTTGGTAAGAGGTAACCATTTTCTTCTTTCTTTTTATTCATTCATTCATTCATTCATTTATTTATTTATTTATGTTTAATGCCAACAAATGTAACATCAAAAATCAAATCGCTATGCTTTCGTATGTACATTCCGGCGTCAACGTGTTGAATAATTAATTGTAATTAATACATACAATTATACACACGCAATATATATACATATAAATAGATAGATAAATAGATAGGTATTATAGTTGTATGTGTGCGTGTGTGTCTATATAGTCCATTTCTTTAGATTAGACTTTAGATTATAGAATGGTTCTCACAGTTGGATTTCATCCGTTACGGGTTTTAAATTTGTGGTGTAAAATGCAGATAGAAACAAGGGAGTCCGATAGATCTATTAGTATTCCAGAAAGGAAACGATACGAAACGACGAAGAGCGGCTTTTAAACTGGAACAGATCCGCGTTAGATAGTCGATAGAATCGATACTCTGGGTTCTATTTCTTTCTTTCTCTCTCTCTCTCTCTCTCTATCTCTTTCTCTTACACACACACACACACACACACACACACACACACACACACACACACACACACACACACACATTTACTCGCAGAGCATTGAAAACGGGATCTGAATATGTTTCTAAGTCGATGGATTATCCTGAAAGGAGCGATTATGTAAAGCGCCGTTGGTTACGCAAGAAGCACTGGCCGCAGCGCCCGTTCGAGAGACATTACGATTTTTCTACGCTAATCGCATCGTTTAAAACGGTAAACCGTTCGCTCGGACAACGGAGCACGATTATACGCTTTCCTCCGTCGATTTCATTTTTTCCCCCTTTTTTTCATCTTCTTCTTCTTCTTCTTCATCTTTTTGTTTATATATATATATTTTTTTTTTTGCTTCGTATCGTCGCCCATAGCGCATCGAATAATAATAAAAATTCGATTTGATCATTTAAGATGTGCAATACATAACCGATATCAATCATCGAATCCTCTCGTTCGATTTAATGACAAAGATATTAAAGTACATACGACGATAAGGTTTTCATATAAATGAAAGTTCATTTGGATCATCTGTAAGGTTATTTTTATTAATTAATTACGAATTATCATTGTAATGAATTAAATTAATTTTCATGATTTATACAATAATATCAGTATTAACATATTATTTATTATATATTTTATTTACATATATATATACATACGTGTGTGTGTGTGTGTGTGTGTGTGTGTGTTTAATATAGAGAAAAATGTGACCTTCCAATAAGCATCATTAAACGATCCAAGTCGTACTTGTCAAGCTTATGCTCGTACAAGAGAATTATTAAAATGCGTAGCGTCGTTCGGCGATAATAATTCTTTTCTTTTTTTTTTTTTTTTTTTTTTTTTAACGATAACAAAAGAGTCAGACCTACGTATTCCTGAATTCGTATTCGCATTTCATTCGATTCGCTAATTAACACACAACGTAGGTACAAAAGCGCGATTCTTTCGCATAGATAAGCACGTATTATAAAATTCGAATTCGAATCATGTTTAGACTGGCGAATAATGCTCTTTTAACTTTAATCTCTCCTATCGTATCCTCAAAGTCGGGATTATGAATAATAATTAAAAAAAAAAAAAAAGGAAAACAAAAGTAGAAAAAAGTTCAATAAAAAATGAAAAATGATGACATAAAAATTTAATCGCATTATCGCGGCTGTCAAATTTCTAAATACGACGTCTTAAAAGTCGAACGTATAAAATATTATAATAGCAATAATAATGATCATAATAACAATAATAATAATAATAATAATAATAATAATAATAATAATAATAATAATAATAATGATGATGATAATAATAATAGTTCGTTAGATGATTTTTATTATCGCTCGTCGCAACGTAAGAATGGAATTCAGCGTTGAAAGTCGAAAGTTGATAATAATTGATTGATAGACACGGAAGGAGGAGCTTGAAGTCGTTTCTTGTCCAGCATTTGGGTCGTGTTAACGCTCCTAACTAGTTGGTATTAACGAAACGTGACGCTAGATAAACCGGCGTATCCACCCACGCGTACGACCCCCCGCCGGTAAAATGCGTCAAGGTTAGTCGTTCTTATTTCGACGCTTTTGACGTTCCCAATCCAAACGAGATTCGACTATTTGCCCTCTATTTTTTGCGTAGCCCTCTAATGATAATCACGTATAATATATTGACTTATCTTTCTTTTTTTTTTTTTTTCTTCTTTCATTATCGTCTTCGTCGATGATAAATAAAATAAAAAAAAAAAAAAACAAAAAAGAAATCGTACGACACTTCTAAATCTCTCTCTTTTTTTTTTTTTTTTTCTTGGCTACTTTCTTTCCTCCTAAATTAATATTCATTCTCTTATTTCTAATAAGAAGAAAAAAAAAAAAAGAAAGAAAGAAAGAAATAAACGATGATACTTCGTTCTTAATAGACATTTTAAGCGATCGTATCTTCTAATCGAATGAAGACGTCCCAGAGACAGTTTA
>OU426856.1:3673954-3688954 GCA_911387685.1 Dolichovespula media | reverse complement strand
CGAAAACGATTATTTTACGTCGCAAAATCCCCATCGGGTCTTTGTCAAGGCGAAAAAATGTCCACGGTCGAAGGTTGAAGGAATATTATGTTACATGTGCAATTGACACAGAGATTAGAAGGGAAAAGATAGAGTGAGGGAGGAGGTGGAGGTAGGGGGAGGGTAAGAAGTAATAAGAGAAACAGGGACGGAAATGGAGAACGTTCGATTTGTTGTTATAGAGAATAATGCGTATTATCAACGTGCCCGAAGTAAGTTACTCAGCTTCAAATCATGAAGGCATGGATGGATGTTCGCCTATATAGAACAATCCAACGGTTTGAATCGCGAATATATCTCGAGAGCATAGCGCATTCAGAAAAACTTTTTCCAATCTCACTTTTCCTTCCCATCTTCCTTCTTTACCTTTCTATCTTTTGCTATCTCGATATCGGAGAACTTTTTTCATATTTTCATCAAACCCTATTTCGTGAAAATCTATCTATCCCGAGTGATACGGCGAAACGTGTATATTTAAAAAGGAATAAAAATAAAAAATAAAAAAAAAAAAAAAGAAGAAAAGAGAAAACCTTTTTTCTCTATTACGTGTATCTCTCGTAAATGTTGTTGTAAAATAGTTGGACAAAGCGATGAACTTAATATTTAAACGATTCGAATTATTTTCTATTTTTGTCCTTTATCATAAAAAGAAAAAAAAAAAAAAAAAAAAGGAAAACCAATGAAATTACTTTCATTGTCGCGTTATTCGTCGCGTAGAGATAACCGAGCTTTTATAAATCGTTCCTTCCAGAAAATACAAATTTCACGTTCTTTAAGATCGTCACGAATAATAGTTTCACGTAAAATATTCTATACGCGTGTTCACGGACGAAGGACAAGAGGTAGAACAATCGAAAGAAAGTAAAAGACCCACCACCGTTCCACCGACCGAGATTTACGTGTCGAGCACGGAATCGGGATTCCGAAGTTGAAACGATCAGCAGTGGTTAGTTGATTCCCACCGGTGGTGGTCGACGGAGAGGAACGCGAATGTCCCTTTTCTTCGTACAAAGATAGTTTGTAGAAAAAGCTTTGCAAAGGTATTGACAGGTACGGTGAGAAATTGTCAGGTTAATTGGAAAAAAAAAGGTCTGCGGAACGACTTTGCCACGAGAGCTGTGGACACCGCGTTGTTTGACTCTGCGGATCGGGAGTTAAGTATCCTGCACTACCGGTTGCGGACTACCTTCGTGACGAGTAAAAAGCACGAAGTACCGGCAGCTAAACGCGCCGCCGCTTCTTTTTGACCCGATCGCTAAGAAGAAGTTAGATGGTACCTTCTTTCCGAGCTTTATTTTACTTCATTAACTTCACGTAACAATGAAACATTATTGGAAGTTTAATGACCGTGTGGTACAGGAATGTTGTATCTTGTTTCTTTTTTGCTTCTTTCTTTTTTTTCTTTTTTTTTGGTTCGTTCCATCCCACCCCCCACCCCCCCCCGTCAAAAATGTATCATAAAACCATTTTTATCTTTCAAAGTGCATCTGGCAGAATATGGAAAATACCAGGGTTTATAAATATTTGTATTTCGCTTTAACGTCCACGCGCTTTTATACGCGAACGAACGAGCTCGATAAATACAGATTTTCGATATATGATTACGTTACAATCTACGTACGTAATTCATGGATTCCATTATACAGAAATTGAAGATTTAATTAGTACTTTCCGATCGAAGAAATAATAATAATAATAATAATAATAATAATAATAATAATTCGACCATTTCCGTAGCGACGACGGTAGTGGGCGCCTCTATCGTTTATATCGAATCTATGCTTCGTAAAATGGAATCGATATCAATCGTAATTTACTCTTGTTCTAGCAGCAGAAATTCTTAAAGAGAACGGCCGAGGAGTTGGAGGCAAGCGGGGGTGGCGGAGGCGACGGAGGATTCGGCGAGCCACCGGTGAAGCTACAATGCACGCAAGCCCAGCATCAGCATCAGGCGCAGCTTACGAGCGGAGGTGGAGGAGGGGGAGGCGGTGCCGGAGGCGGTGGGCCTCACCACGGTCATGGGCAGCATCAGCCCGGAAACGGGGCGAACTCGACGGGTCCGAACGGACCAGGTAGCGGAGCTGGTGGAGGCGGTGGCGGCGGCGGAAGCGGTGGAGGTAGTGGCGGCGGTGGTGGGGGTGGAAACGAAGGTCTGACCAAGTTCTCCGTCGAGATCGTTCAGCAACTGGAGTTCACGACCTCGGCCGCGAACTCTCAGGCACAGCAGATATCGACGAACGTGACGGTAAAGGCATTGACGAACGCTTCCGTGAAGAGCGATTTATTGAACGCCTCGTCCTCGCCTAAGCCGGACCCGAACGGAGGCGGTGGCGGAACTGGAGGTGGCGGCGGGGGTGGAGGTGGCGGAAATGTTAGGACACAACCGGGAAACGGAACCGGTGGAGCTGGTGGTCCAGGCGGGCCTGGTGGTGCTGGCGCCGCAGGTGCCACGGATGGAATCGGTTGCGTCGACATCGCTAATCTCGTCGAGTGCAAACAAGAACCCGATAACGAATTCGTCGATCTTGAACAGTGCGCTGCCGCGTTGGAGAAGGACGCGGCAGTGAACGGAGCCGGATTCCCTGGATTTTCCGACTTCATGGGCGACGATACCGGCGACGAGATCATTACGTCGGACGCTTTCAAAGATCTCATCTCGGAAATCTCGGACTTCCATCCGGAATTCATGAAGGACTTTGACTTTGAGGACAAGAGCGTTGACGCGTTGGCGAACAACGCGGCAGCCGCCGTTGCGAATGCTGCCGCCGCTGCTGCCACCGCAGCGGCCGTGGCTGCTGTAGCTAATGGGAATAATCCTAATAACAATGGGATGCCACCAAACAACGGACAAATCAAGATCGAAGACGACAAGGATACTATTCACCATCAACAGCAGCAACAACAACAACAACAGCAGCAGCAGCAGCAGCAGCAGCAGCAGCAACACGGGAACAGTAATAACAACAACGGCGTGAATAACGGTACGACCGCCAATAACGGCAACGCGTTACCCGCCAATTCCAGTCCAAGTGCACTCGCCTCCTCACAGTATTCCCCCGCCCGACTACCTTACTCCGGTCTAGACTTCAAGTCCGAAATGAGCCCGGCAGCTCAAACCCTCAAGCAGATGGCCGAGCAGCATCAGCACAAGAGTCAGCAGCTAGGCCTTGGAGGTTTCAATCCAACAGCAGCAGCAGCCGCGGCTGCGGCGGCTGCTAGAGGGCCAGCGGCTAGATCGCCATACGCCGAATTTTCACAGTTTACCGGAGCATCGGATTATTTGGGTAGCCCGGGAAGTACAGCACCTCCGGGTGGACAAAATCAAACTCCAGGAACTGGTACCGGGTCGTATCACAAGAACAATGGCGCAACCGGTTTCCAAAGTCAACAAACCAACGACATGTTCGTTGGTTCTCAAACACAATTTGCCGCCGGCTTACCGGACATGAAGAGATCGCAACCAAACGCGGGCGGCAAGCCGAGTATGCTGGGACCAAGCGGTGGCTATAAACAACAATATTCTCCTTATGGAAGTCCAGGCTCTATGCCGAATCACGGTAGTCCAGGATATCCGCTACCTCCGAGAGGATCGCAAAGCGGTGGTCCTAATCAAACCGGATCTCAAGGACCCTTTACCAGCTCCACACCACCAAGACCTCCCTCGGGACCTGGTACCTCTACATTGCAGATCAACCAAGCGCAACAACTGCACATTAGCAATCCGGGACATCAGATACAGGTCAGTCAATATAAATTTATTACATTTCTCTTGTTTATTTATATCATTTTAAATTATCGACAAGTTGGAACTAAGGAAATAGAAACGAATGATGATCGAAACCCTACTAGTTCGTATTAATCCAAATTATATTTAGAAGTAAACCATTAAGCGTTCCCTTATTATCTCATACCAGAGTACTTTCGAAAACTGATATTTCCTTGAACGAACGACAAATAAAAATACAAAAACATCGCGGGAGGGATATCGTATTCGTAGTCGTATGATATCTGTTGCGTCGCGACAATGCGTCTATTTTTGTAGGTGGGATTGGTCGTTTAGGTAGGGGAAAAAAGGGGTGACGATGGTCGGTCGTAGTAGCGTCGACGGTAGATAGCGTAGTCGATAGTGGTGGTGGTGGTGGTGGTAGTGGTGGTGGTGGTGGTGGTGGTGGTGGTGGTGGTGGTGGTGGTGGTGGTGGTCGAAGACTGTGAAAATGGGTGGCGTCATCGGACCGTCACGAGGACACCGCGACGCGCAACAAGTAGTCTAACCCTCCCTTTCTCCCCTCTACTTTGACATCACTACTACCACTACCCAACTTTACCACCACCGATACCACAACCATCGGCGTTACTACCCCTAATATCGCCCTCCGCTCTTTATAAATTTTCCCTCTCACTATTTCCCCTACTCTCATCGAGGCTCGGTCGAACGTATAGTTGCGCGAGCGCGCGCGCATGGTTGTAAGAGGGAGAGAAAGTTAAGGGTGAGAGGTGCATGGCCGTGCGCAGCCGGCGTCGCGACGCCACCGTCTGCTCGATTTACCCTGCGCCTGCAATCCGCGTCAATACGCTTGGCTTGCCGCTCGCGAAATTCTGCGCTCGCGGTAATCTACGCGTCGATGCTCGGACGGGGTCGACTACGAGAGCTATGCTGTTATAGTTCATGAGAGAGGGGGGGGTGAGGGGAGGGGGATAGACGAGAAGGAGAAGGAGTAGGAGTAAGAGTAGAAGTAGGGGTAGGAGCATTAGGAGGAGGAGGAGGAGAACGGAGGAGTTATTTAAATCTTCGCTCGACGCTATTCTCGCGCCAAGTATCTATTTGCGAATACGATTTTAATACGACTAAAGCAGACGCATCGAAGATTTTCTTTAATTGGTCGTAGAAAATCTTCTCTCAGTTTATGCATTCGTAAATTTTCTTCGAACGTTGGACGTTAGTTTTATGTTCTGAAAGATCAAGGATTAGATCGAATGCATTCTACGTATTCTCCAACGGTATATCATCGATATTAATGTTCTCGACGTTATTATCTGTATCATATTGATTTGTACAATGAATATCTACGAGCTAGCAATGATCGTTTTTGACTGAAATATGATACACCTCGTTCAGTAACGTTTGGTTTACAACGCGATTTCGTTGACGACGACGTGTGATAAACGATTTGCTTCGATATTTAATAATATTTAATCATATCTAAGCGCGATCGGTATCCCCCGTTTGAATTTATTTCTTAGTTACGAAAACGAAAAAGAAGAAAAAGAAAAAAAAAAACGAGAAAGAAGAGACAACTTTTTTTTTTCAACTACGGTAGAAGCGAGAATTCAATATTTTAATGAAAGTCAAAAGACACGACCGAGACTGTTCCAGATGGCTGGCTAAATATTCTACTTTACGCTTATGAATAGTAATTTATTTTTTATCGAGATATCGGATAGATAATTCTCTTATCGTAAATGAGATTAGTTATTATCATGTATACATATTCACGGTGTCGTACAATATGATTTTCAAGATCGATAGCGTTTCATATCCGTTCGTCAGAGACTGCAGGTCGTTCATCGTCATTTGAAAAGATAATATTTTATTCGTTTTGAAAGTTCGGCCGTATGGGCCGGCCAGCCATGAAATGTGAAAGATCAATCGATGAAATTTCCTCGTCTCTTGTAGGCCATTTTCCTGTTTTTCCACTTTCACCGTTGGGAATATAGGTTGAAATTATTTTAAAATCGGCGCGATGGAAATTTCGGACTGCAACGGACTCCGCAAAATTTATAAAGCCCGCCAAGTTTCGTAATTCCGTTAATAGAAAATTACATATTTCACGGATATAAAATAATTGCTTCGGTATCTTTCTTCTCTCTCCTTTTTTTAAATTTTTGTTTTTTTTTTCGTTCAAAAAGCGATATATATATATATATATATAAACATATATATATATATAAACATACATATATATATATTATATATATATGTATATATATACATATTATGTACATTATATATATATTCATTATATATATATATATATATACATTATATATATACACACATATATATATATATATATACATCATACGCTTCTTTTTTTATTTACGGTAGAGCCACGATGGACTCGTAATATTTAGATATAATTGAAGTACTCCAATAATACTGGCGAGGCCGTCCAATTAACGTGAATTTATAAAAAGGAAGAGAACAAAAATATCGTTCAGGTAAATGGAAATAAAATCGTTTGTAATCCTACGAATAAAGTTTATCCCAAATTTGAATACTTTGATTCTCCGCCATCGAGATATCCTTGTTAAGCGAAAGAAAGAGAAAGAGAAACAGAGAGAGAGAGAGAGAGAGAGAGAGAGAGAGAGAGAGAGAAAGAGAAAGCATAATAATAATAATAATAAAAGCTTATCTTCTAAACTCTTTCTAATCATTTTACTTACGATCGTTTTTATCGTTTATTATTATTATTATTATTATTATTATTATATGTACGTTCACTCGATCGAATATTGTAAAATTGATACTTTCTTCGTGAAAGAAATCGAATTCCTCGGGAAAGTCCCAATCGAATTCGTCCTAGCCAACGACGACGACGACGACGACGACAACAACGATTCGTTTTTCTCTACAACCGAACGCAAAAAAAGGAACTCGCTCAGGATGGAAATCGAAGAAGGTACGTTCCTTCCTTGGGAAGGAATATCTACCGATATATAAAATCCTCGGAGCATTGTGCTAGCTAGCTATCTAGGAAGAGAGATCTTATCTGTCCGTCCCTCGGACACCTTCGAACCTCGGAAGCGTTCCTTCTGTCTCGTTCCTCTCTCGCATCGTATGGACACGTCTCTCCCTCGTAAATCACACTAGCTAACGCGTATTTGCATCTCAATGCGCTTTGGATCTGAACAACGCTTTTCACCTCGTCGTCGTCGTCCACGAGATCAATTTCTTCCTTTTTCAAGGATCTTTCTTATTCCCTGCCTTTATTATCGACCACCCTGCTTTTTTTCTTTATCTCTCTCCGCCTGCCCTCGTCGTTTTAAGATGCTCCTCCGTTACAGAATTACCTAAATGTAGATTACGTTTCACTACGATAGACCGCGAAACGAACGATTGTGAATTGTCTACCTCGAAAAATAAAAAATAAATCAAAGATGGCACGTTCGACGACAACGGAAGAACATTGTTATCGTTAAAAGCAAATAACGTTATCATCGATAAGCCATGGTAAATCGTAGAAATCTCTGACACATTTCCTTTCGTCGTTATTATTCATTAATCATTAAAAGTCAATCTGTGCTGCTATTATATTCATACAACGCGATAATTTTGCACGAATCATCTTTCGGTTTGCGCAATCGAAAATGATCGGTAATTGACTTTAGACTGGGGAGGGTGGGTCGGTGGTGGTGGTGGTGGTGGTGGTGGTGGTGAGGGGGGAGATGCGAAATAAATTTTGTTCATCGCGCAAATATTAAGATCGAAAGAATATTAATCGAGATCAACCTTCTTCTGTTGCTTTTCTTTTCTTTTCTTTTTTGTGTGTTTTTTTTTCCCCCTTTTTTTTTTTTTTCTTATTTCACTCCTAATCCCTTCGTTTCATGTTAAAAGGGTACGTCGTAAGTAAGAAAGAAAGAAAGAAAGAGAGACAGCACGTGTCGCTTTCGATGCAAATTAGCTGATAAAACAAAACCCGTTTGAACGTTTCTCTCTTTCGCTCTGCAATCTCATGTATTTACGATTTCATGTAAATTCGAGTGAACGAATTCATTCTCGTTTCATCTCCCCGTACGTACGTCCTCCCGAGGAGAGCTGTCGCTTCATCCTAGTACGGTCTCGTGCGTATTCACGAAGAGAGAGAGAGAGAGAGAGAGAGAGAGAGAGAGAGAGAGAGAGAGAGAGAGAGCACAGGAAATCG
Source organism: Dolichovespula media (assembly GCA_911387685.1). Taxonomy (NCBI): domain Eukaryota; kingdom Metazoa; phylum Arthropoda; class Insecta; order Hymenoptera; family Vespidae; genus Dolichovespula; species Dolichovespula media. The sequence continues at coordinate 3,680,993 of OU426856.1, read as the reverse complement.
ACTTCGTTCTGCGCCCATACACCCTCTACTTCTCTTTCGCTTCAAAAGGTTGTTTGCGCACCTTCGATCGTGACGTCTCATGGATATTCGCGTGCCGCAAAACTGGTCCACGCGATTCGCGTCACGTAGCTTCTACTCTACGTCAATCTCTAGTTTTTCCCTCGAGTTCACACAATCCCTTTCTTTCCCTTTACCTCTGTTGTCTCTCATAACACAGATCGAAAATTATAATTATTTATCTTCTCTTTACTACTTTCTTCTTTCCACTCTCCTTCTTATCATTTCCTCTCTCTCTCTCTCTCTCTCTCTCTCTCTCTCTCTCTCTCTCTCTCTGTGTGTGTCCTTTTTTTTATTCATCACACATCAGCTCTCGTAATCCCGATTCGTAATAATGTCAATTATCCAAAGACGGTACGTGCGCGTTAAAGAAAATTTAGAAAAATATGAGGAGCCACGGTCGTTGTGGGGGAGTGGAAATAATAACGAAAATTGAGTGGACTAGGAGAGGGTTGAGAGGATAAGCGAGGAAGAACTCGGGAAAGCGCGAGGAATGCTGTATGGCCAACGGCGGATAGCACGAAAACGCGGCGTAAATCAAAACCCCGCACCGCAATCGTAATTTCGGAAATTCAATGCGTAAATATGACGCGATCTGGTCGAATCGCGTATAACGGTCATCCCTCCGTGAAAATCCAACGTAAAAGCGTACGGAAATGCGTCTTTCAAAATCGACAAGCGGCATTTATTTGAAAATGCATATTAATGTCCCTGCTGATTACAGAAATCGAGTATTAACGGGGGATTCGCGGGATAATGAGCTTGCAAATGCAACGCTAAGTATTTATTAGGGACGACGAGCCAAATTTTCCACGCTATTTTCTTTCTTCCTCGAATTAATCGCGTAAATATGATCGTCGTCGTCCCTCAGCCCCCCCTCCCTCCCTCCCTCCCTCCCTCCCTCCCCCCACCCCCGTTGTCGGTTGTCGATACGCGTTCGAGTAGACAACCATGCGAGAGCGCTTACGTTTTCAATGACAATTTTGTTTTCCTTTTTTTTTTTTTTTTTTTTTTTTTTTTTTTTTCTGTTTTACCTTTGACTGACAGGACGAGTAGATAGGCGATAAAAAAAAAAAAAGAAAAAAAGGTTTTCGTCTTTTTGTTTTTTTCCTCGATCGCGAACGACGCTTGCAAATGAAAAATAGATTCTCATGGATACAATTGGATATTATTATGATATGATACGAGTTAAGCGAATAAGGGAAATCGAAAGAATAACGTGCAATAGAAAAAGTACAAAAGGAAGAAGAATAATATGAAGTACCAATGAGAAATGTGACGGCCTGAGTGCCGATCGTTTTCCAACGTACACAAAGAATTTTTCTCCCCGGTGGCGGTGGGGGAGGAGGAGGAGGAGGAAGTACCTTTACTACGGAATATTTTCTTTCTTTTTTTTCTCTTGTCCCTTTTCCATCTTTTATTTTGGCCCCCTCCGTTACATCGATTGCGTCTTTTTCTCACCTCCCTGCTCTCCATAAAAGTCTTGAGCGCTCGTCGTGACCGAAGGCCTTCACGATCCTCTCGTCTTGCGTTTGTCCTCTTCGAATTCGAGATCGATATCGAATCGAACCTTCGAATTCAATCGGGGGTGGGTAGGGAGGGGGGAGAGGGGGAGAGGGGGAGGAAATCAAAGGCTTGCGTCGGCCGAACCTTTCACCTATGCAAATCAACGAGTTAAGTTAATTGAAGAAATATTCAAACGACGTAAAGAGTGAGAGAGAGAGAGAGAGAGAGAGAGAGAGAGAGAGAGAGAGTGAGAAAAGACAAAAGAGAAAAAGAAAAAAGAAAAATACACAAGCAAGGGAGAACTGAACGATCGACATTGAAATGATAATCGTTGAGTAAAATTTATTCGCGTGAGTGCGTCCTCCTTCTTCTTTCTTATTTCCACTCATATATTTTTACCTTCCTTCCTTCCTTTTATTTTTCATTCTCGTTCCTCCTACGAGCTACGGGCATCCCATAATATCCATAGCCCCCCCCCCCTCCCTTCCCCACCTACTCCTCGTTTTCTTATCATACGCCTACCATCGCTTAAGGATTCGTAGAAATACGCGTCAGTTTTCGAAAGTGACTTAATTCGTAAGCCGAGCACCTTCGTCCCAAAGGGTTATCGATTCACGCTAGATCGATCTCCGGATCATTCCGTGCGTAAGAAATGCTTCCGTATCTCTCCGCTTCTCTTCTTTTCATTGGACGACCTTCATCTTGACCCTGTCACTCTTTTTCTGCTTATCGGTATACGTATATCGGTGGAAGACTCCTTTGAACCTTATCTTTCATTCATGAGGACGGGGAAGAACAATTGTCATAATAATAATAAAAACAACAAAAAAGAAAAAGAAAAAGAGAAGAAAAAATAGAAGAGAGAGAGAGAGGGGGGGGTGGGTGGGGGATGGAGTGGGGGCGGGAGGAGGGGGGAAGAGAAAAAGAAAGATAAATAGCAATTCGAAAATAATAACGTTGACAAATTGACCTCTCGTCGCGCATTAATAATTATTAATGCACTCGATTTTAATTTCGAGATAGAACGAACAATAATAATATGAATATCCCATATAAAATTCTATAATATTCTACAATAATTCTTACGATTATTCTCTAAGAACAATACGACATTGTTCGTTAAATAACGATGGTACGACGAAACCCGTACATATAAACGATTTTATTATGCGTAGAGATTTTAAACGATCACGTATTCCCCGCTTGGATATTTCTACAGGTCATAAAGGAACCACCGACCATTTAGGATGTCGCGATGATCGAGAAAGAAGGACCGGTGTATAGTGAGAGAAAGAGAAAGAGAGAGAGAGAGAGAGAGAGAGAGAGAAGGAGAGTAAAAGAAAGAGAGAGGAAGTGGTGTACGTGCGCATGTGTGCGTATGCACGTACGTACGTGTGTATGCGCGCGCGCGCGCGCGCGCGTGTGTGTGTGTGTGTGTATGGTGTATGGTGCGTTCGCGAGCGTGTGTTATAAAGGAACAACGTCGTTACGTGATATCGCTGCGTCGTCAAGATCGCAGTAGGCTTTGTATATTGGAGTAACTTATCGCGTGCTTACTCCGTACGAGCGAATGGCCGTACAGTACGCTCTCTTACTTCATTCTGCGTATGTAGATGAATATCTGGCCGCGTTCACGTTCTTATTTACGCGTAGTAACGTATTCTTGCATTTGTGTTAGATATATGTACATATATATATGTGTGTGTGTATATATATATATATATATATATATATATATATAATATGTTACACACAATTCACACACACAGCATATATATATATATGTACACATTATGTATATATATATATATATATATATGTTACACACAATACATGACACACACACACACACACACACACACACACACACACACATATATAATTGTCCAGCAACTGCATATATGTATAAGGCACATTCCACAATGCTCTTGTGCATACCGCGCTGAAATCGATACCCAGGTCCCTCTGTTTGTAACCTACATCGTGTCGGCACGGGTATACTCGTGCGTGTACAGTCGCCTACAAAATATATATGTCTCTCATCGAGTGATAGAGATGGAGATAGAGATTAGTGGGATAGAGACTGAGAGAGAGAGAGAGAGAGAGAGAGAGAGAGAGAGAGAGAGAGATGGTTCGTGATGAGATTCGAATACAGAGATAGTAGAGAGACAATGACTGACGAGAGATGAACCGTTTCGAATAGGATAATCGTTAACATTGCTCCTACTGGGACTGTAACGAGCCGAAAGCTCGGCCGACCAATTGCGGGTAAATACCTACTAATCGTACGTCAAATTTGGATACGCGACTAGTTTTAACGACGCACACCTACGCAAGCGATTCTCCTGCGAGTTTGTGCATATACGTCTCTCTCTCTCTCTCTCTCTCTCTCTCTCTCTCTCTCTTGGATAGTTTGCTTTCATCAAGGATTACGTCGTGCAATGTATATCGTTCAGAGACGAGAACTGAATTCGTAATAACGATGAAAAGATCTGCTCAATTACGATCAAACAAACCATTTTCTTCTTATTCATTGTTTCCTCCCCCCCCCCCTCTCTTTCTTTCTTCTCCTTTTTTTTTCCATCTAGAACATCCGTCCACGCGATTTGATTCTTTTCTTTCCTCTCTCTCCTTTTTTTGTTCTTCTTCTTTTTTATTTTTTTTATTTTTTTATTTTTTTTAAATCATGACTCTTCGATCGGTTAGCAAATTGATCTCCTCTCTTGTCCAACAAATCGTACGCGGTTGCTTCCTTATTACATGGAATAAGCGAGAAAGGAAAGTTACAGTGAAACGTAGTAAATCGGACTCGTTTCAATTAGAGTAGAAATAGGAAAGTTGCCATCCTTATGTGTATCTCTATTCCGCGAGACAGACCATAGATTCCGATGTCTTTTCTAAGGAGAAACGTATGCGATCCGAGCGAAGTAAAACGCTTCGGAAGTAGCTAAAGCGTCGGTTACCATGATGCCCTCTCTCGTCGTCGAAGCGCCGTGAATCCGGTTGACTTACTAATTTTAACTCGACCATGACACCGCACAAGTGCACCGAGTATACAGTGCTTTCGCACGATTCTCCCTCTCTATTTTTTTTTTCTTCTTCTTCCTTCCTCTCTCTCTCTCTCTCTCTCTCTCTCTCTTTCTCTCTCTTTCTCTCTCTTTCTCTCTTTTTCTCTCTGCCTATCTCCGTTTACGTAGGGTTTGCCTATTACTAGGCTACGTACCTAAATTCGATTTTCGTCCATTTCTCTTCAACGGCCTTACCAATAATTAGGTTATCGAATTTCAACTCGGCAAGCTTCAATAACCTTCACCCTTTCCCCTACCGCAACATCCTCATTAACAACGACGCCTCTTGCGTCTGCCACCCAGGAAACCCGCGAGATATCCTCAATAATGAAATAATCGAGCACGGTGTTTTATAATCGGTTTCTCCTTCGCCTCCTTCGGATATCTTTACATATCTACTACGGATTATTTGTACGCGTACTCCAATGTGATTGGGGTATCAGTAGAAAAACCATATACGCGTCTGTGCGTGTGCGTGTGCGTGTGCGTGTGCGCGCGCGTTCATACGACCCTGTTAAAGGTAAAATAAAGCAGAAAAAGAGCAAGTCACGAGTTTAAAGTCGTTTCTTTTTTTTTTCTTCCTTACGGAGACTTATGAAATGGCGAACGAAACGAAGGACGTAGGACTGCACTGTTCTCTTCGTCTTTAGATTTTGTAGATCTAAACGATCGTTTACTTCCTCTTCCATTTTTCTCTCATTCAATATTCAAAAATATCAAAAATTTAATAACGTCGATGATGTCAGATCTGAGAACAGCGCCCTCCCCCTCGCCCCCCCCCCTTCAATGATATCGCTCAAAGTTTTCCGTCTATCTGCACGATTATATCAGCGATGTAATGGAGGACGAGGTGGAGGAAGGTGGAAGGATAGTGGCGGGGGGTGGGGTGGGGGGGTGGGGGTGGAGAAGGGTCACGCGTCGGAAGATCTCATCGTTAAAAAAAAAATCTTTTTTACGAACGATCGATCCGATTCCGCTTCCTCCTCTATCCACTCTCTTAGAGAAATAGAATTACTATTTGTGCCACGTTCATTCGGTCTTATATAGGTATTTTCAGTTTACACAGAACGCGTACGACGGAGTAACGACGATTCCTTCGAGGAACTATCGAGAAATGGTGGAGGATGAAGAAGCAGAAGAAGATAACGCCTTATGGAACTCATAACTATATACTTGATCCAGGCCAGATAAACAACGAAAATAGTACGGCCGGTGCGCGTAGTAGCGAGTCGTAGCTGCGTTAAAGTCGTGATTCGTCTTCGTTGAAGATCTCTTCGTTCGTTCGTTCTCTCTCTCTCTCTCTCTCTCTCTCTCTCTGTCTCTGTTTCTGTCTCTCTATCTATCTCTACCTCTCTCTCTCTCTCTCTCTCTCTCTCTCTCTCTCTCTCTCTCTCTCACTCACTCTTGGTATCTCTCTTTCTCTTTATTCCTCACTGTACGTAGACTCCTCGCGCAGATGCGCTCATGCGCGAGAGATCTCTCATCTGCCCGTTCGATCTCGTCCGTTTCTTTCCTCAGCCTTGCCTCTAGCTCGCCTCTAAAGATAGGTCCCCACCCGTCGTCTACGTACCAAGCACGCGCCTTCGTATTATGCCGCCATTATCGATAAACCTTGCCGTGGATATTTTTGGTCTTCAAAGGGTTCCCGCGGCTGAAATGTGACAGCTTTTCGAATGAGAAATAACTTTCTCATATATATATATATATATATATATATATATATATATATATATATATATATATATATACACTTCTTAATTCTTTTTATAATTTTTTTTTTTTTATGTATATATATATATATATATATATATATATATATATATATAATTTTTTTCTTCATCACAAGTCATACCGATCCACCTAACGTCGACCATTTCTTTTTCTCCGTGCAAGAATCATCTAATGAGGTTCCTCCCTTTAATAAAACTTGAATGAGTTATTTTTCTACGATATGAAATTCATTTGAGATTCAAAGTAGATACGAAAAATTCGAGTATACAAAAATGCCCGTCCTCGAAATACATTCGTCTCTACTTCGATGATGACACGGCTCTGTTCTTTTTCATTTTCTTTCTCTCTTTCTCTAGATACTTCGTTCGTTCTCTCACTCTCTCTCTCTCTCTCTCTCTCTCTCTCTCTCTCTCCCTCTCTCTACCTCTCCCTCTCTCTCTCTCCCTCTCGTCTTTGGCGCAAAAACAGACTGCGATCCGGCTGCAATCGCACAACTGCAAATAACTCGAGCGCTGCTCGACACGGGATATTCTCGACTGTAAACAAGCTCGATGAACGAAGACAGAAACTCTTCTCCATGGTTCCCGTCTAAAGAAAATTATCTCTCGATCTCTTTTCTCTCTCTCTCTCTCTCTCTCTCTCTCTCTCTCTCTTCCTCCACTTCTCATTCCTTTTTG
>OU426856.1:3651454-3668954 GCA_911387685.1 Dolichovespula media | reverse complement strand
ATAACTTTTTACGAAAATAAAAATTTTTCAATTACGGCTTGTACGAGGGCTCTGCACGTTTTCCCTTCTACCCTAACTTCAATTCTACCTCCAGCTCTTGCTCCAACTTTAACTACAACTTCAACTATAACTTTAACTTCAACTCCAACTGTAACTTCAATTCCAACTCGATATATATATATATATATATATATATATATATATATATATATATAACCCTTTGTTATTAACTGGAACTGGAGCTCGTTCAGTTCGTCCACCCTTATGGATAAAGATGCTATAATAATAAGGATAATAATAATAATAATATATATTATTATATTAAGTGATAATAAAAATATTATTATATTAAATAATAATGTCGGAAACGATAGGAACTTGTATTTTTCTCGGCTATTTTCAATTTCCATGGTTACGCGGATTTCATTCTTGACACTTACTACATACCGGCCATTGACGAGTCTAGCCTAATTTAGCCTAATCTAGCCTTGCATTGATCATTCCTCTTAGGAGCATACCCGATTGACTCATTTGGAAAATGGACTAGATGAACTTAATATCGATTTTCGAGTTCATATTAAAACAAAATTACTTTTCTTTTTTCTTCTTACTTTCCTTTTTTCTTTTTTTCTTTTTTTTTTTTTTTTTTTTTTTTTGTAATATCTGTATCTCAAACTTACTTCATTGAAGGCCGCTGTATTTTTCGGAGCAACGAATTACGTGGTCTTCCGTTCGTATTATGTACTCTTTATCTCCAGTCGTGTGCTCTCATAAAACTTGTTTCGCAATGAAAAGAACTAACTTGGTCGAACCGACATGGATCATGGATGCTGGTTGGGTAGTCAGTCGGTATCCATCTTCTCTAACCCATTTCACCAAGTAGTCGCGACCTCATTCTCTCTTCATATTGCGATGTCCGTAAACCGTGTGCTCCTCTGGAACTGACATTTACTCTAATGCAAAAATATGAAATATTCGAGTTTTACTGAAATACGCACCCGCAACATATTATCTCTTTTAATCCACTATGTGATTAAAGATAGGAATCTCTAATCCATTATCTATATTATTGATAACATTTTAATGCGAACATTACGTTTTATAATATACGCTCGAAAAGAAAGATAAAAAAAAAGTTATATATGTATATACATGTATATATATATATATATATATATATATATATATGTTTGTGTGTATGCGTATGTATGTGTAAATAAATAAGATCTGAATTAATTAACTTAATGGTTAATCGGTTTTTATATATATATATATATATATATATATATATATATATATATCCTTTTGACAAGCAATAGAAATCTAATTTGAGTCCTATAAAATCTTTTCCCGATCGTAGTCATGTCAACGAACCGAAACCAAGAGGAAAGAACGACGTTGGATAGTTTTCCAATTGATAAAACTTCTACTTTTCCGAGACCGGAAAAGTTTTTAGTTTTTAGAAAGTTCTTAAAGAGAAAGAAACAGAAGAAGTGGCTCTATCCAACCACAAATCGTTTGCCTCGACTATCATGTTTATTCGATTGCTAAATATACAAAAATTAAAGTACGAAACTAACGCGATATTATTACAATATTATCGGATCGTAATATTTTTTTTTTCTTTTTTTTCTTTTTCGTTTCGGAAAGACAGTTCCGATCAAGAACAAAAAAAAAGAAAAAAAAAAAGAAAGAAAAGAAAGAAAGAAGGGAAAAAAGAAATTCGTCGACTTGAAAATATTTCTATAGTACCGAATTTACTCATTATTCCGAAATTATCTCGATACATTGCCAACAAAATTTCGAGTGCCATGTTCGTTTGTAATAATCGTTCTCTGCTTGTACATCATTCGGGGCGAAGTAGTTTCGTTTGGCAAACGTTCAAATATTTTCCTTTCGTGTAATTCTAAAACGCGTGCATATTAGATTTTGACACGACCAACGGAGTATCTAGAAAGAGTTCGTACAGTTCTTTTTTTTTTTTTTCTCTCTTTTACTTTTTCTTTTTCTCTCTTTTTCGAGATGAAACGTCGATTTGTCTTCGATATAAATCTACCGGAGTAATCCGGAATCACGATATTACCGTGCTACAATGTCTCTACTTTAAAACGACATATATTCTATAGAAAGAAACAAGAGGATTAAGTGGTCCATCGGATTTACGATACGAGCCGATGCTCGACTAAGTCGAAACACATTATATTACCGAGCTATCGTACGGCGTGTGCGATCTTGAGGTGAAAATAGCTCTTCGTTTCGGCGAACTACTAAAATACCGGGGTAGCTGCAAGAACGAAGTACTTCGAACGGGCAGCACTCTCTTCTCCTTCACTCTCCTTCTCTCTCTCTCTCTCTCTCTCTCTCTCTCTCTCTCTCTCTATCTCTCTCTATCTCTCTCCTTCTTTCTTTAGAGTGCGTGCATTCAACGACGGTTTACGTACTCTTCTCGCACTAACTTCCACGTAGAACTCTGCAATGTCGTCATTCACGCACTATCCACGCCAAAATATATCCCATACGATGTATATCCAAAAGTTTAATTAAAATATCTTACGATCTATCTCCTTGAAATATTCTTCCTTAACTAATCTCTAAGAAGCCACATTTGTTGTTCTCGTCGTTATTATTGAAGATAGATCTAAAGGACATATGAGAGGTATCGAAGGTCATACGTGATCTATACGTACACTCATAGAATTCGTTTATATTTACCATATCCGCTCGTATCTATTGTTCGTATATAAAGTTCAAGTTCGTTTAGATACAACGATTCTAAGAAAGGTCGTTTTTATTTTATTCGCGTTTTATGTTTATCTCTCATTGAATTGTTTGTAATTATATTATTAAAAGAAGAACGTCATTTCAATCCGTAGAGTGAGTGAGAGAGAGAGAGAGAGAGAGAGAGAGAGAGAGAGGATATTGCAACGAAAATTTCTGCTTCGTTTCCTACGAAAATTTAATTTACATTTAATTTGCATGCGCTTTTAGTTATGAATAAATTAGTTTTAATTTATCAATCATTAACAAATCGCATATACTACAATAACAACGACAACAACGACAACAACAACGACGACAACGACAACGACAACGACGACAACGACAACGACAACGACAACAACGACGACGACAACAACAACGACAACAATGACAGAACAATATTTTTCAAAGCGTAACAATCGTCGTAAATGCTACTTTCGAAAACAACTTTTCAAGCCGCGTAACTTGAAATTTGATGAAAAAAAAAAAAAAGAAAAGAAAAGTTGTACGCCACGACGCAGATGAAAAACAGCATTCAATAAGGAAAAAATTGTCTCCATGCGACGTCGGATACTAGAAGAAGCTTTTAACAGAGAGCAGTTAAAATAGAGCGGCTTAAATGTCGCTCGTGTTATTAGTTTTAATGTCTTTTCTACGTTTTATTTTACATGTTACTTTTCATATCGTACCTTTATGCCGATATCATGTTCGTTATGATAACAAAAGTATAATGAACTATGAAAAAGAAGCCTTTAGCATTAAATTTTTGCATTATTTTCGTCGCATTGAAACAACAATCGTCCGTGGAAAATCGAAAAGAAAGGGAAAAACGAAAAACAAAAAAAATCCTTCTTCACGTTCGAAACGAATTTTCGATAGTGATTCCTTCAAAAGAAACTGAATTTCATTCGAATTATTTCATTCTTACAGAAATGGATATTCCAATAGAATATATATATGCCGTTCGCAAGCCAAATCGATTAATTCCTTACACTTTTTGTAATTTTTTTTTTTTTCTTTTCTTTTTTTTTCAATCTAAGTGTCAAAGCACTCGATTGGAGTGTCCTCGCTTTTTATATTCGTAATAAATTTTCCCTTATTTCCATTATTTAATACCATTAATTGACGAAATTTTTTCGAACGTCATAATACGAAAATAATTTCTTTCAGTAATAACGATCGCCCTAAAACTATTCCATCTTAGTAACTTTACATTTACCTTTAGATTAAAGTTACCCCCGAAACAATGCACTCTACAGTGTTTATATTCGAAGTTATATTTTTTAAACGGGAATTTTCAAAAGCAATTTTATACTGCTTCAACAAATTTCTTCGCTTTTTCTTTAATCGAATTTAATTGATTTGACAAGCGATATACGAGAGATCAGAAAGGTTTCTTAATTATTATTATTATTATTATTATTATTATTATTATTTTTATTATTATTATTATTATTATTATTTGCTAAGCGCATGCTTTAAGCCGTGAAAAAGTTTTATCGTGGAATTTGAAGAGAACAGAAATAATCAAGGAGATATCGTATTCTTGAAGAATCTCGAAAGACGATGGTAGAGCAAGACGACTGCGGCGTTAGCGGGTATATCAGAAAAGCTGTAGCCATTAACAGGTTTCTCCAAAGTTACCTTAAAACCAGCAACGGATATATAGCCTCGAACGCGGTGGATTCTAACGAGGCCCACTTCTCCACGATTGTTCCATAAACCAACCCCAGAACTTGGCACCCCGAGCACGTAGTATAATTCTTTACTCTTCCACTCTCTGCGCATCCTACCTCTGTCTCCCTCTATCTCTCTCTCTCTCTCTCTCTCTCTCTCTCTCTCTCTTTCACCCTAGTCGTATCTCCGAGAATGCACGATTCTCCACTCTTCGGTATAGCTTAGCAGCAAGAGGAGCCACGTTTAAGTCACTTCTATCAAACCACCAACACCAACCACCTTACTTCCTTCGTTTCCATCCCCCGAATCCCCCCTATTCCTCCTCCTCCTCCTCCTCCTCCTCCTCCTCCTCCTCCTCCTCCTCCTCCTCATCGTCGTCGTCGTCGTCGTCCGTTTTGTATTATTTCCCACTTTCCTCCACCTTCAAATAAACATTTATTTATGAAATCGATGCTTCCACTATAGGATAAGCCAGTCCAGATTTAAATCATTTCGTTGGAGAAACGATTTTACGAATTTTCTACCTCGTACAAACAATAAGAATGCTATCGAAAATCGAAATCTTATTCGTATATCCCCGTAAATTTGATTCGATTATCGAAAACTTTTTTGGAATGTAATTTCATATAAAGGTATTATATAGCGCTCGACTATAAAATCTTTTATGATTATGTCTGGGGGATAAATCGAATTATTGAATTTGTATTGTTCCCTTTTTCCTTATAAATTAATTTCATTTATATATATATATACATATATATATATATATATAATCCCCTTCTCTGTCATTACGACAAAATTTATATACCGTTCGGTACATTTAGCGAGATAAATTTCGTATTATTCCAAAACTAATGAATATATAAAAAAAAAAAAAAAGGCTTACGAATAAAAATGTAATATCGTCGAGTATCTTCGTACTATAAAAAAAAAAAAAAAAAAAAAAAAAAAATAATAAGACGTTAGACAGGGTTAAAGAAAAAAGAGAAATATGTTCTAGCCCTTTTTGAGCACGTAACGTCTCATCAATTAGAGAAGGTGAACTCGATGCTCGAGTCTCGTTAATAAGCAACTCCGTTCGCATAATTCAGAATATCGCTCTCCTTCGTATAACCAACTCGTTGCTCTCCCTCCGACAAAACGATGTTTCTAATCTAGGTCAAAGGTGACTCGTCGTGACCATAGTCGTTCCTCTCAACGTTCCGGATAACACGATCTTCCCGTTACGCGAGGATAATGTGTTTCATCGGGGAAGTACTTCCGATATACTTAACTTCGACGTATATCGATGTTACTCTAATGCTTCTACCTGATACGTTCTTCATGAAAAGCTAATGGAATCAATAATTTATGGATACGATTTTCTTCTCTCTTTCGACTTTTTTATTATTAGGTTTTTTATATATATATATATATATGTATAGATATCGTACAAATTTCTCCTCGCGATAGTTCAAATATTATTAAAAATGATTTTGAAAAGGAAACATTTATTTTCGGTATATGCGTTGTCGATCGAAGAAAGAAAGGATGGAAGGAGAAAGAAGAAATGGAAGAGAAAAAATTAATTTGATAATCCCTCCCCCCCCCCTCCCCCCTCCCCTATCGATCGGACAAGAAAGATTAAAAAACTCAACGAGATGATGATAAACTTAGTTACTTGATAGATCAGATCTTGAACGAAGATATTGATTTTCTTGAGAATTGGCGATACTCGTTCGCTCCGATAGCGCAATGATGAGATCTCTTGAGGAAGGAGATGACTCCACTCATATTCCACCATCGTCTTTTTCTCGATCTCCTATTATCGAAACGATACTTGGACGTTATCGTATCCGACAAAATTACCATATCGATAGATCGTAACAAAATTGAAAGGGAAAAAGAATATAGAAAGAAAAATTATCCACGTCCTTGGGCGCAACGAAACAATTTTTAAACGATAAAATCCTATCTGCAAATTTATTTATGGTATGCGTGTAGTGATATACCAGCGAATAATCCCGCCCCCCCCCCTCCCCGAATGGTATTTCCCCGGTAAAGGGAGCAAAACTGCACGGGTTCGCTTTGAACGTGGCCAACGAGATTCTCCAAGCTCTGAGTGTTGTTCCTTGAGGAAAGTAGACACCCGGTGTATAACTACAGGTATTTGCTACGGTTAACTGTACACCACTCGAGCAACCTCGTCATATTGGAAAGCACCGGTAGAAGGCAGCGTCGACGTAGACAACGCAGTGCGGTACAAAGTAACGGCGTGATCGATGCCTCAACGCTAATTAATTAACATTCCCTCGTCGAGGAGGTCTCAGGCAGACACGCCTATGTACCGAGCCACGCTCTTTCTCCCTCTCTCTTTCTCACTTTCCGTTACTTTCGTTTCCCTCCTTTCCTCCTTCTCTTTTACTCACTCTTTCTCTCTTCCTCTCTCTCTCTCTCTCTCTCTATTTCTCACGCATACATAACACACACACACACACACACATATACACGCGCGCGCGCTTATTCCGTCCTCCATCCTTAATGTCTACGATCGTTACCGTACCGCCGTCACGGCGACAGCATCAGCCTATAATAGTAGTGGTAGCAATAGTAGTGGCAGTAGTAGTGACAGCAGCAACAGCAACAGCATCAGCAGCAGCAGCAACAGCAGCAGCAATAGTAGTAGTAGTAGTAGTAGTAGTAGTAGTAGTAGTAGTAGTAGTAGTAGTAGTAGTAGTAGTAGTAGTAGTTGTGGTAGTGGTAGTAGGAACGAACGGATAGAACGAAAACTCTTGGCGATTTAACAGTGAAAGATGAAAACGAGTGTTTGTCCGACTTCGTTTTGCAAACAGTACCATCGTCTCGTTGACTAAAATTAGATTGGAATGAAATTAATGCCCCGTACGATTTGATCTTTGGCTGTGATCCTTGGATCGAAAATACGATCTATTATTTTTTCCGAAGAATTCTTCTGTCTTTTCTCTCTCTCTCTCTCTCTCTCTCTTTTTCTTTGCGCTCTTTCCTTATATTTTTGATTTTTGTTTTCACGAAAAATCGGCCATCAACACGTATATTAATCGTAATCTGAATTGACCTATATAATCCCTATCCGGACTCTCAATTAATCATTCCAATTGTCGTTAATATAATTCTATCGTAATAGTCTCTTCCCGGGGTTCGATCGTTCGTACCGGTTTTTTTTTATTTTTTTTTTTTTTTTTTCAAGAAAAATACCAATTTTCCTAGTTATTATCGGTTACGAGTAAAGTAAGTTATTAATTTTTCATAATTTGTGCGAACGCCGGTTTCAGAAAGCTCTCGCTCTTATTAATTTCATTATTTCTTAAAAATGATCATTAATCCAACGTTATAGCCGGTACCAACCGAGATATAATTAATCGTGGTATTGCTTTTGGAATTATGCTTTATCCGACCTTTTGTCTTCGATCCAGTGCCCGAGCCAGACGTCGAGTCTTAAGCGAAAGCAGTTTCAGGGATTGATCGCTCTCCAGTGTATTGTTTCGCGAATCGGCTCGACGAAGGATGGTTTTATTAATTGATGGGCGGCATTGATTACCGGCTCCACTCAATGTACCGTCTACGCCCTCTCTTCACCTTTATCTCCGAGGATGTTCTCCTACTTTTTGTCTTACTCCCATTTTTATATATCATTCGAATCGTATTTCGAAACGTAAAATTAAAGAGGTACGCTCAAGAATTTTAGGCGTATCACGTAGTAGAAAAGACCTATCTGGAAATCGATCTTGATCGGTGTTATTGTTCCATAGGGTGGTTTTGAAAGTAGGCCAGGCTCGTTCGTCGCATCGAAATACCGTATCGTAGAATGTAGGGAGTAAAAAAGAGAGGGTGACAGGATCAGGCTAGGTAAAGATAAAGAAGGAGTGAGTGAGAGAGAGAGAGAGAGAGAGAGAGGGAGGGAGGGAGAGAGGGAGGGAGAGAGGGAGGAGTAGGTCGATGGTTTCGTACTCATAATCGTGAGCTTCTCGAAAAGAAGGCGGAGGCTTTAGCAGCTTCTAGAACCGTGGCTGCTTGGGTTAGTGCTTAGAAAACAAGCAGCGTGCTATGCCTTAGGGGCTATCACCCTCTACCACCCTCCTTCCTTTCCTTTACCTCACTCTCTCCACCATCTTCTTCTTCCTCTTTGCTTGTGTAGACGAGACATGTGGTGGTGGACGGGGGGGCAGATGGGTTATGTAAAAATAGCGCAACGAGGGTGTAAACAGTAGCGACCGCTGGTAATAATTAATATACGCGCAAGCACGATAGAGAAAAAAAAGAACGAGCGAGAGAGAGAGAGAGAGTTGAATAGT
Source organism: Dolichovespula media (assembly GCA_911387685.1). Classification (NCBI taxonomy): domain Eukaryota; kingdom Metazoa; phylum Arthropoda; class Insecta; order Hymenoptera; family Vespidae; genus Dolichovespula; species Dolichovespula media. The sequence goes on along the minus strand of OU426856.1, from coordinate 3,660,207 downwards.
ATGTCAGAGTTCGGAAAAATATGTTGCGTAGAATCCGAAAAGAGAAATTGGATTAACGATTAATTTAGGAATGCCTTTGCTATTGCATAACGCCTAATTACATCGAACCCGTTACATAGACTCGAATAATCGACATTAGAGCTCAAAGTGTACGTACTTACCGACACGCTCAACTCCTATAAGCTGGATCAACGTTTCCGAGCTTCCACACGGAGAGCACCCTTCGATCCTCCTTCTCGAATTTCATCCGATACGACCCAGCAAGAATCTAGCTTGCACGGCCATCCACTATTACCCTCTACCTTTGCCGATCGATCTAGACTTTTTTCTCTGGTATTGAAACTCCTGGAAGGCAGAGTCGTTTTTTCCTTCGTTCGTTCGTTCTCTCGTTCGTTCGTTCGTAAGTTCGTTCGTTCGTTCGTTCGTTCGTTCGTTCATCGAGGACTTATCTTTTGAATTTTATAAAACGTATTCACAGGGATGGATATTTTGAATCTTTTCAAACGGGGAAAATATTTCTTATATTACCCTCTTTTCATTTTATTATTATTATTATTATTATTATTATTATTATTATTATTATTATTTTTCTTTTTTTATTGTTGTTATTTTCGTTTTATGATGAAGCATTCACTTCCCATCTCATCGCAATTATTTTTACCCTAACCGTAACTTAGAATTTTGTCTTTGATGAAAATTGGAGATCATTGAGGAACGCTATTACGAGACGTATAATCTTCCAACGCCTACGTCCATTCACTAACTCGACGATTCTAAACGCATTGATGTTCGATACATGTATGTGCGTACAAATGGAAACGGATTTACAAGGGAATGGAGAGGAGAGTTCAAACGATGTATCAATCAGTGTTTGCTATTTTACCCCTTTAACCACGTTGCCCTCCGAGATGCTAATTACTAACCTAAAGGGATAAAGGGATGATCACGGTAACGATTAACAGGGGGAGGATAAAATCAAAACGTTGGTGGTGTCACTTGCCAGTTCGCAATCGAATAATCTTTCGATGACGATCTTTTGATTTATTTACTTTTATTTTATCTACATTATACTTGTTGAGTCCTATATATATATATATATATATATATGTATGTAATTGTACAGAGAGATAAAATAGAAAAATTCTTGCTGAACGGCTTGTTTATCGAGACTATTTTAGGATCTGGTACAGCCCGAAATCAAAAAACGATTTCGAAAAAATCCATCACCGCGGCGAGACATTTCGGTTCGTCGGTTTTTTGGCTGGTTCCCTTTGTAACACCTTGTAGGTAGCTCGAGTGCAATTTGCAGCTCAGAGCTCTCTCTCTCTCTCTCTCTCTCTCTCTCTTCCCTCTCTCTCTTCGTTCTGGTACTCCTGTCCCTCCAACCCTCCTCTCGACGCGTATCACAGCGCCATACCTATCACGGATACGTATACGTCCCCGTATCAGACACGTATGGGAGGCAGACAGAATATACAGAGCACTAAATGCCGCTATCGAAAATCGATATCGGGGAGCCGCAGCCAGTAGCCACTCTTCGTCTCTCTCTCTCTCTCTCTCTCTTTCTCTCTCCCTCCTTTCCCTTTCCCTTCTCTCTCTCTCTCTCTCTCTCTCTCTCTCTCTCTCTTTCTCATCTCGTTCTTTTTCTCTTTCGGCTTGCCCGTTTTCTCCAAGCCACCCCGAAAGAATTTTTCAAAGGGTTGCCTTCGTCGCATAAACCACGGCTAAATTCTTTTCGCGTAGCTTAGCCTCCCTCTTCTACTTGTTCCACAACCACGTCGATAGCATATCCGACTCTCTTTCTCCGGCTTACTATCTTTCTTGCTCCTACTAGAGATTCCTCCTCTCTGGTAACATATCGATCGACCTTTCGATAACTATGAACGTTATCGCAACGACGTTTCCTATTATATAGGATGATCGTCGTCCTATCGAAAATACCATAATTATACCTGTCCGTTTCGTATAATTCTATGAAAATAACTAACAACGAGACGATATATCATTTCATAAATGTTAATAAATATTGTATACGACTTATCGAGATAAAGTGATTTTTATTCGCTTTAAATGATTTTAGGTGAAGTGATTTTGATTAGTCGCTGTCGATGCTAGGGGAGGAGGGGGGGGGGAAATAAATAAATAAATAAATAAATAAAGTTTATGGAAACGAACTAGATTCATAGATTATTGCGTTTTGTGTCGCGCTCGGGAAATGTCTATTTTACGTATTAATAGGAGTTTTACGGGCACGATTTAAAAAAAAAGAAAAGAAAAAAAAGAAAAGAAAAAGACAAAAGAGGTAGGTTTTCCCGATGTGTCGTATATAATAAAGATAATGAAGGACTAGTTTTGCAGCTTTTCGAATCGAACAATAACACGATGGAAAAGGAATTTTAGGGAAATTTTTAAAGGGCGCCAAATCGAGTCGAGTCGAGTCTAGTTAAACCGAGTCGAACGTACAAACGTTCAGGCACCATGATAAACCGTCGACAACGCATGACGGTTCTTTGAAGCGAACGCGTCACTCGACGTATCCCATCAATATGATCGACAATCGGTAACAACTACCCTAGATGTACGAGAATGCATTTTTACTTGATAACGACTTCAATCGAACGTTGTATATGAGTATGGATTGTATTTATTAACTTCCTTATTTTCTAATACGTTCCTCCAAACATTCTCGTTAGGGGACAATTGTCTCGATGAATTCGATACCCCTTGTCTCAGTTCTTAAATCTTAATCAAATCTAAAAGTTAGAATTAATTTTTATTGGTAATGCAATCGTTATGTTTTTCTTAAAATGAAAAAAAAAAAAAAAAAAGAATTAGGTCGTAAGTAGAGGACGATGATGATGTCGTATGAGGGTAGGATGAATTTAATGGGTTGACATTATCGATGAAAATTTCTACGAAACAACGTGATACAATGAGAACATTCGAAAATATTAAAGGAAGAAGAGATGTCTACGAGACAATACTCGTGTGTACGTGAAATAAACCGATAAGTATATTCCCTTGTCAGCACGACTGTGCCCTTCTCTCTGACTAGCTTCACGAATACTGTCTAGTTAACTATATCGATCAGTGACGGTGCAAACCATTCATTCTCGTATAAACTCTCGTCGAACGTAAGAGTAGACCTACCAACGGGAAACGAGATACCGAGGGGTGCCACAAGAGGAGCGACGAGAACAGGATGAAGGAGAAAGAGTGAGAGAGAGGAAGGGCATAAGTTGGACAGAGAGGATATTGAACGAACACGAGTAAATGAAGGACACGAAGATTTCGCATGCAACTGTGCAGTTGCTTTTATTTCTATTAAATGTAATACCATTTCGTTCACTCTCTTTCAACGGAACATTTAGAACTATGCGCCAACTCCACGAACCCCCCTCCATCCCGTCGCCACGATAATTTTATCGATTGAAACGAATCTCAAACGATTTATATGTCGTACGTACGTTTCGTTTAAAGCAATAAATGGTTATATCAATACGATATTCATCCAGAAACTATTACCTCGCGAAAACCAACAAGGTGTCGACGGTTATCAATCCCACTCAAACCGTTCTGTTTGAGCGTACGCGAAATTCGATTCGATTCTGGCAATATCGTTTCAAAGCTCTCCGATTAAACTCTATGTCTAGAGTGCGATCTCTTCGCGATCGATGTTTCTACGTTAAATTGATAATTGCTGTCAATACGAATTCGTCGAAAAACCTTACGAAACTCTTCACGTACAGTCCAAATAAGATCGAAATGTATATTATCGATCAGTTCTCAATGTTTCCTAATATCTTCGTCATCTATTCGTTCCTAATAATGTCAAAGTAATAAACTTTCAGAACGATCCCCGTGTACGTTTGCATTTTTCTCGAAAAATTGACGGATCCGAGTAAGAATAGAGATCGGCGCGGAGTGAGATGGGGTTGGGAGGGGAGGGGAAGAGGAGAATAATCAACTAAAACAAGAACCAGGACGTAAACTATTTGCGCGCAAAATTCCAAATGTACAGGGGTACGTTCGGTACCATAGAGTTGGACAGTCTAAGGTCCAACGTAGACGTACGTTGGTAAGCGCGCAAATATTTAAACGGAAAAAAAAAAAAAATAAAAAAGCTAATAAGGAGCAACAAAACTGAAAAAGAAAAAAAGCAGCGTAGATCTTATTTATTCATTACGCGTCCTACATAGGATATATAAATCCGTTATAAAGGATGTTACACCGTCGTAATCTTAAATTCGAAAGAATGCGCGATAACGAGAAGTTCGGATGGTCCGTGCGCAGTCATCGCCTCCGCGTTGCGATCGATCGATCTTGCGCGACACGAGAGCGCGCGTGTCCGTGGGTCAAAGGCGTCGAACGGCGCACCCTTTTGGCACACGAGAGCGTGTGCAGCCGCTCTACTCGGAGTGGTGGGGGGTGGTATGCCGGAGTGGAATACGAAGAGTGGGAGAAAGAGAGAGAGAGAGAGAGAGAGAGAGAGAGAGACTTCTCCGGCAGCGTAGGCGGTAGTGGTGGAAGTGCTGCTGGAGAGGGTGGTTTGTCGTCGCTGCTAATCATCGAGTTACGCGATATCTGTACATCGGCCACCGCGTGCGAGGGCAAGCGCGTACAACCGCACGCGCCCATCTCTCTTCTATCCCTCTCTCTCTCTCTCTCTCTCTCTCTCTCTCTCTCTCTCTCTCTCTCTCTGTCTCTCTCTGTCTCTCTCTGTCTCGTTCTGTCTCTCTATCTCTCTTTCTCGCTCTGCGTAGCATCTACCTATGCGAGTATGTGTGTGGGTGGTGGGCGGGTGTCTCACGGTTAATATCGACCAGAAAGCCCCTCTCCACACTGCTTCCTCTCTCTCTCTCTCTCTCTCTCTCTCTCTCTCTCTCTCTCTCTCTCTCTGCGGCTCGGTTCTCCGGTCCACTCTCTCGCACGAGAATATTACGCCTATCACCCCCGTGAGTGCTTCTCGTATATGTTACGTAGGCAGCTCCATCTCCCTCTCTCTCTCTCTCTCTCTCTCTCTCTCTCTGCATCCCCTCCCTTACCATACTCATTCTATTCTACCTTCTCTTCTTCCCATCCCTTGTTTCTCCTCGGGTTAAACCGTATTCAAGCGTTTTCCTTTCACGATGTAACTCGACCTTTACGCCTCGCTACTTTCTTCCATGGTTCTTTCGACGAATCATTAAACGCGCGTTAACTCTAATACCAACCCCCCATCCCCACCCCCGTTGACAGTCCGTACAAATGAAACGGATATTCGTGATCGTTGGAAGTCTTTGATAAATTTTCGCGACAATTTTTTGCTTTTTAATTTTTTCCTTCTTTTCTTTTTTATTTTATTGTTTAATTTTTCTTTTTTCCTTTTATATACTTGGGAAAGATTACTTTTTTATTTTGTTATGTCAAAAGCGGAAATTTTTTACGTTTCCTTTCCTTTTCTTTCTTTTTTTTTTTTTTTCATTTACTCAAAGTATATATTTTTATCTCTTAAAACACGATGACATTTTTAATTTCGTACTTAATTCGACCGAGCAAATCTTCGGTAGAAAGGGAAAAAAGAATGATAACGAATAAGTCGATATAATTCGTTTCTTAGAATTTACGCGACATTTAAAAGAACATTTTATCGCGAAATTCGACCATTTAAGATAAATTCTAATTATCGTACGCATTGGTATTCGATTTAGCTGCGTATTTCGACCGATCGATTCTACTGTTTCTGTTTGGAAGAGACCATCGTTAGTCCGACAATAGACTTGGTTGCACTACTGGATTGTCTGTATTTGTCTATACCACTATACGTAGCTTTCACCCTCCCATTCCAGAATAAAAGACATAGCTGGGAGATCTCGCTTTGAGCCAAACGTAAAAATAAAGAAGGAAAGTGACTGGAATGTGAAAGAACGAAGCTCTGTCTGTGATATAAAATTAAACAATGATGGCTGGATTATATACGATCTTTGTCATTTAAAAATAACAATAATTGTTCCGTTAATACAAATATATATATATATATATATATATATATATATATATATATATATATATGTTTGTGTGTACGCGCAGTTATGCACGTTGTTTAGAAGAGATAAAAGAAAATGGTGAAATGCACCAAAGTTATATTAAATTAATAAAATAAATGCGGAGATAGAGAAGGATAGAATACGATCGATATAAAATAATTACAAAATATGTATTATAAATATAGAATATAAAATGAATTTTTAAACATATTAAATATTCTTGTGATATCAAATAAAATGAAATAATATAAATCCTCCTTAATAAATAACAAAAAAAAAATAATATATTATTACGGAATTCGCTATTGTGCACGGCGAAGTTAAAATTATCATTATAAAATAAATACAAAGGCGAAGTTAACCGCAAACCTCGTAAACTTCAATCGTCAGACGATTTCAAATCCATTTTAATTAAATTTGAACATATCACTCTATTCGTAAATATTTCGTTAATTCGTGTCTTTTTTTCTCTTTTCTTTTGCATATTTTTCTTTTTTTTTTTTTTTTTTTTTTTTTTTTTTTTTGTTATTTTCGTTTAACCAACGTGAGAATCTTCAGGATAATAACGGCTTGGATAAATAAATGTCATGTGTGAAGCATTCTTAGGATCAGTCGTTGGACGTAAAAGATGGAATAAAAATTAGACGATTCTTGCGAAGAATTATGCTTGTCGGTATAAAGCGTACGGGCATTGCGTACGTGACCTCGCGATGTCGTAGTAAGCGTTAAGAAGAGAAAACCACTCGGTGTAAAGGCGTAACGATGGCACGTCTCAGCTTGTATTTGTGGTCGCATGCTCGTCTTGAATTTTTGTGCGAGAAACTCTTAAGTATGATATCATTATAAGTATCTATACGTCTAGCTCATGCATTTTATCAATTTATAGCTTTATATATATACATATATATATATATATATATATATATATATATATATATATATATATATATTAATAATCTATTTTTATCGTAATATCTGTAAATTGAAGAAACACCAAAAGAAAAAAGTTACAATTAATCTTGTCAAGAATAAACGTTAATTGGTTTAATAAAGCAACGAGAGGATTCCAACATCTAGATTTTCGTTTTCAACGCCACTTCCTGTCAGATTCACGGCTCGCAAAATTTCACTTCACAAGGGCTCCGCAGTCATAACATGTAACTTTCTTCCCTGCTCGTAGTCCTTATCGTTTACCTTGGTAAGGTGGTATGACCATTTGTTCGTCAGAAATTTTACTGTCCTCTCGGAACAACCATCCGAGGTGAAAACGAGTTTCGCGAGAGATCACTAAGAAAGATTTCAGTTTGAAATTATGACGCATGAATAAATCCGTCATGTTAGCGGAATTATGGTTGAACAGTGGAATGTGGTCCACTTGCTAAAAGATCATCGAACAGGCAAGAAATTACAGTGGGTCATTAGCATTCAAGAAAATGAGTTTAAGTAGACGTATGGAGGTAAAGTAACATGAGAAGAGATTATCTCTCTCTCTCTCTCTCTCTCTCTCTCTCTCTATCTCTCTCTCTCTCTTTCTCTGTCTCATGGCTCCTCCCGTTTTCATTTCCCTGCAGGGAGAAATTACCGAGCACCAGTGACGACACGAAGCGCGCCATTGTTCTACGGCTCTAACTTTTCAACCGGATTATTCGTCTGCTACCAAGACTCGAGTATAGTTACTCTCGACCGTCGTCCAACGAATATCTCTGAACATGAACATCGTGTTCCAAAAGCACAGACAATGACCTATCGTTGTCTGGCTTCTTCTTCGTGATTCTCGATCGACGTTTTTAATTTCTAACAAATTATGATCATAAATTATGATATATATATATATATATATATATATATATATATATATATATATATTATTCCGTGACTCTACTCGTAAATGATGAAAATATAAAATTTGAAAGTGAGAAAAATAACGCGTGATATATGTACAACGAGACGAGCATAATGATGAGCGCGTTACATTAACTACCATAAACGTATCTCGTAGACAAACGCATAAACGTCATGTGTGTGTGTGTCGCGTGTGTGTATGTGTGTGTGTGTGCCGGCAATATCTCGTAACGTGACTTACGACGTGGCAACGCAACATCGGGCAATCTGCCATTTTACATTTGCATTTAACACTCGCATGGATTTCCGTGAACATCGACAATTCTTACTCTTCGAAACACGAACTCGCTAGAAATTAAACATGGAATATGCGTCCGTTTAACCATCATTGAGTTATTAAAACGTTGTTATACCTGACCCTGTGCTACGTATCGATACGGAATTCGATTCGATACACTTATATCGCGCTATAAAAGTGACATTTCTTGCTTCACACGATCGACATATTTAATATAAATAATAAATCAGATGTGATAGAAGAGGACTAAAATAAAAAAAGAAACAAAAAAACAGAAACAAAAATGAATATGACAATATTTTTTTTGATTTAACATGTAACAAATCGTTCAAAATATATAAACATATATATATATATATATATATATATATATATATATATATATATATATACATACACTAGAAATCGTTGTCGTTGATTCTCTGCAAGTTGCGGTAGGTGGTGGTGACCGTTCAGGGGTGATAGTGGTGATGGTAGTGGTAGTAGTGGTGATGCAGATGGCTACTCGTTATTCTGCCGATGATAGTATAGTCGATGAATCTACTCGGTACGCGCAATCAACACGGTCTGGGGTGGGGGATAGGTCA
>OU426856.1:3646454-3648954 GCA_911387685.1 Dolichovespula media | reverse complement strand
TTTGTTCCTCGATTAAAAATACATATTTAATATTAATTTTAATATACGAATTATACTTGATTTTCCTTCGTCGAAATATATCATTCCCCCACCCCCACCCCTCCTATATATATATAATATATTCATATTCTCTGATCCAATGTAAAATTGGATGTGAATATTGTCGGAAAACAAGTGGATTAATTAAAGTAAGAGATTTCGTAGATGTATTTAAACTCCTCCTTCTTCGAAGACCCTATTACAAGGTGGAAATTTCATGAAAGTGTTTCTACCAGCGGATCGATCAGCCGATATACGCAAGACCCACCTAGTGTTCTATAGTAACAAAGATAGTAATTACGTTCAACATATTGATCTCTCGTATCGCGTACATGTAGTCTGCACTAAGAATTTATTAGTCATTAGCGTTCAACACGATCGATAGATTTCGATAGAATCTAGTTACGAGCCTTGTATCATGAGAATAATGTCGTCTATTTTGCTTGTACACTTTACGTGTACGATTAATGAAATTAATGAATTATTTCCAATTAATTCGGTATTACTTGTAATTTAATCATAATGGTATTAATAATAAATACGAAATGATTCATACGTATGTACTTTATATGTAATGATTCATAGATAATTTAGTTATTTGTTTTCTAAAACTTTTCATTTTAAAATTGATAAAGTGATGTTATTTATTATCATCGTTGTTGTTGTTGGTGTTGTTGTTGTTAGGTCGTTAGAAATTACACCTTTACACACCTTCCTCCTCTTCTTACTCGCGATATACTGCATTGAAAGCGGTAGATTTTGCCAAAAAGCTTGCAACTAATCCATATAAGGGCGAACTAACGAGACACGTGCTCCGCAGATGTCGCGACACAACGGAGTTCCCGGCTAGACGGCAGCGTGATTTAGGCTAATTATGCGTGACCGGACGAGTAGGTTTCTCCTACACAGTTGTAACTATATGCCCTTCCGGAGGGCTCTTGCCTCGGTAAACGTGTAAACCGCACGCGCGCCATGTACGTCGACCCTTCTGTTACTAACACTTCTCTACCTCTATGTGAAAATACAGTGTGTACTTATTTACTTGCATTCGTATGCGTAAAATTTCTATTTGGCATTATTCGAAAATCGTGAATAATTAGAATATTATTGTTCAGGTTCATTTCTCGTTTTCTTTTTTTTTTTTTCTTTTTTACATTCGAAAAGATAATCGATAAGGTTATTTCAAAATATCATATTAAAAAACGATTATATAGGTATCTTCTTAAAGATCATATATATATATATATATATATATATATATTACCTTATTATAACGTATTAATTAAGCATGAACTTCTATATATGAACGTATGTACGTCGCGTAGCCGCTCGCATACGCGAGTGTTGCTTATGCTCTCTTTACAACGCTATCCACCCTGTATACGTATCGTTCCAGTACACATGCGCAAATTTTCATGACCGAACGTAAGTCGCATGCGCGTACACATTACCTTGTCGTACACTTCCAGCATTACTTTAACAGGCATATATACATACATATATATATATATATATATATGTACGTATACAAGCGTATACAGGCTTACATAAGAAAATCTCGCTACATAGCTACTCACATAATACGTACTCATACATAATCACATATTAGACTGGATCTGTCTATGCTATGTAACTCCCTTTTCTTCTTCGATGTACGTATGTACATATATTTGTGTATGCCTGTGTATATATGTATTCCAATGATGGTACGTCGCCTAACATCAACACACTATTTTCAATATAGGAATGATACGAATAACTGCGCGCGCTGCAGAGAATTCGAGAGAGTCGTCGAAACGGGAGGTCAGCTCGCGGGGTAGTGGAGCTCTCTAATTACCGTAATGAAGATCTTCGTGAAAACGGTGACAGGACGCGTTCACTTGCGCATTGGAATGCTCGTGCCACTCTCCTCCCGAAAGTCATGGAAATATTCAATAGTAAACTAGAAAGAAAGAGAGAGAGAGAGAGAGAGAGAGAGAGGAGACAGCTATAAATGACAATAAAATCGTTCCGAAACATTCGTACTTCGATCAGTTCACTTATTAAATAATGTTACTTCATCGAATCCTATCGATGAAATTATTATTATCGTATTGCCTAGAATTCAAGGAAAAAAAAAAAAAAAAACAGGAAAAGAGGAAAAACTAATCGAAAGTAATGCAAATATTCTTTCCTACGATTGACATTGTTTTTCCTGTTCCAATCACATTGTACATCAGCGAACGAATGTTCCTGTAATTACGTAAGTTGCGAAATTTGTTTGAAAGAAAAGAAGGTCCCATTTGTCGATTTTAAAATGATCGTGGAGAAAAAATATTTTGCCTGGTAATTGTTAAACGGTTAAACGATGGATTAAATTACAAATTGTCACTCGATGGCTTAAATAAATTCTTCAATGATACTAAACGAAATAGATCGGTCTATCTTCGAAGATATTCTTGTGATTGACACTCGTAGCTTA
>OU426856.1:3638954-3641454 GCA_911387685.1 Dolichovespula media | reverse complement strand
ACGTAACATGGAGAGCCGTCCGTCGATGCGTATCGAAAAGTTTCACGGAGGAACATCCTATCTTTCTCTCTCTCTCTCTTTCCGTTAAACAGTCCTCATCCTTAATCCTTGAAATGTGCGTTACATATCTGTTTTTGTCATTTTGGTCCTTCGTACTTTCTTTTTCCTTTTCTCGTGACACTTACGAAAGGACGACGATCTTTCGAATTTCGGAAGCGGATGAAGCGTATTTCCTGTAAGTTTTGCAAAGAGTAGAAAATATGGCGTGATACGGGAACCGTGTATCGTTGACCGTCTTTATGTTCCCTTCCCGTTGCATGAGAAAGCGATCGTTCCATATAGGGCATATCGTGTTAACTTGTCTTTGATCGTTACTGATCCGATGTTCTTTTCCTTTTTATAATCACAGGTGATGCAACAGCAACAGCATATGGCAGGAGGAATGGGAGGTGTACGGCCACCTCCACCAGAATACAAAGCCGCGGCCCAAGCGCAAATGATGCACGCTGGTATAGGAATGGGTCAACAAGCAAGATTTCCAAACCCAGGACCTATGCGCCGAGTTACACAGCAACCGATGCCACCTTCCGGTGAGTTATTATTTTCCATCGTTCATTTATTTATCGTAAAAATACGATCGTAATCACAACTGCTTTGCCACGTAATTTCATTGAGAGAGAAAGCGAAGAACGTTTAACGTCTCTATATAACGAGCAAACCACTGATTCGCACGATTAGACGATTTTTTAACGATCATCCTTTCCACGATCGCGAATAGCTACTAGTGAGTACGACTCGTCGAACGTTTCCTCAGCATTTAGAGATACCTGTTGCATAATGCGACTTGAAATATCGACGACCTGTCGTTAAGGAAAGTAATAAAAAAAAAAAAAAAAAAAAAAAAAGATCACGAAGCAACGACCGGTTGAGATCTTTAAACTTCCCAAAGAATAGAGATGTTTCTTTTCCCAATAAAGGATCGAAGAAAAGAGAGCACTCGTCAGGACGCGTAGATCTTTTTTCTTTCTTTTCTTTTTGTTTTTCTTGTTTTGCGTTCTTTTTCTCTTCTTTTCATTCTTTTATCTAATACAAAACCGACGAGAGATCGAGCCGTTTGGGTTTCTCCTACAGCTTTTAATGCTTACCTCCTGTTTTACTTTTATTTTTGTCTTTTTTTTCTTTTTTTGTTGTTGCATTCCTCTCGTTGTTTCATCTTTTTCCCCTGAAAGTACCAACCATACGTCACTTTCGTGTGTACTGGCGTCCAGCCAGAGTTAGAAGGCACTCAAGGTAATGAGAATGCGTCCCTATTATTGATTCTTTCATCCTTAGCCAAAGCTCGAAACGCTCTTTCCACGGTGATGGTTCTTAGTTCGCGAGTGGTCTCTTACCAAAGAGACTAGCATCGGTCAGTCGATTATGTAGTACCTTTTTTCCACCCCTAGGTGGATCAAACGAGAATCTTCCCCTTTTTCCTATCCTTTCCCCGGCCTTTTTATATCCGTAAACGTAACACTTCAGCGCGCTCAAGTTAATGAGAATCGTTCTTCCTCGGCGGCGCTTGAAAAAGATTCATGAAAGAATCTCGAAAGCTATGTGCACACGAATAGAAAAGGCTTACGTAAATTTCGTTGGAAACCTTCTGTTATCTCTCGGTCTCTTGCATCAAGTGGAAATTTTACGCGCAAACGTAATCTCAAAGTAATTGTATTAGCAAATTTGAATTTTATATTTATGCATTCAGTATTAGTAAGAGGATAGCGTGCCTCCGCGGATGGCGGAGGGATGTAATCTTTAACGGCTAAAGTCTCGTCGCATTGTCTGGAATTACAGTATTTTCGTTGATTTAAACATTCAGTGGTAGAGCTCGACGCAAATGAGTTCAGTGCCGTTGTTCTATTTGGTCTTGGTTAGTTCAGGTAGACACAGAAAAGCGAGACACCGCGTATACCATGTAGAATCGAGAAAGAGATGGTAACGTTTGAAACCATCCTTATCCTACATGATGGCTTCCTCCTCGAGGCTCTTATCGATCTGTCCGAAACAAGTTTCGTGAAATCTCCTACGAGGCAAAATAATGTATAAAATAATCTATAAAATGTTATCCTAACAATTTTGCTTATACGATTTTCGAATGGAAATTTGGCTTTACCAAATGCCAGTACGATGCCAAATATCTACTCCATCTGATACATTTCGTCGTAGTAATTATACATTTGTCGTGATCAATAAAGGACGAAGTGTACAAAAAATGATAAATCTAAAATTATTGTTAATGTAGGCCCGATGATGAGGCCACAAATGGCACAGCAACAGCAACAGCAGGCGTTGCACGCTGCCGGTGGTAACATGTATATGGGCAGCGGTAATATGGCTGCAATAAGCGGTATGCATCAAATGCACCAGCGATTGGGTTATCCAAGGACCAACAATCAACGGCCGCCTAACGTCAGTGTAGGACCTCCGGACGGTCTTGGCAATAGTATCGCTGGACGTGGCG
>OU426856.1:3556454-3633954 GCA_911387685.1 Dolichovespula media | reverse complement strand
AAATAACGAAAGGTAAACGAAGAAGAAGAGAAAAAGGAAACAAAAAGAAATACGTGCGTTGCCTGTAAAATATTGATCTGTTTTTCCTTCCGCATTTCACGATTTTCGTGAAAGCGAAAGATATGATGTGAGAACGATTTGATTTCAAATGAGAACGAGAAAAATTAAGAGAGAGAAAGAAGGGGAGGGAGAGCAAGAGAGAGAGATAGATAGAGAAAGAGAGAGAGAGAGAGAGAGAGAGAGAGAGAGAGAGAGAGAGAGAGTGAGAAAGGTAGAAGAAGCATTAGGGACCAACGTTAAAAAAAAAATCGTGTGTGTGGTGCTGATTATCGCGATGGAATCTTTGTCGTTCGCATTTTTTCTTTCTTCTTTTTCTTCTGATTTCCCCCACCCCCCTATCTTTTTTCTTCTTATCAACGATACGACGAACGATTTAAAGAGAAAGGAATACCCGACAATAAGTATGTCGATCGGTATAATAGGCGATGATCAGTCGCTACATTTTTACGGTCGATTCTTTGAGCGATATGTAATATCTTTGAAAGTAAAAGAGAGAGAGAGAGAGAGAGAGAGAGAGAGAGAGAGAGAGAGAAAGAGAGCGAGCGAGAGATAAATAGATTGAGAGAATGAAAGAACGAGAGAAAGAGAGAGAGAGAGAGAAGGATTTGCAATTTCGATGGTTCTCCAAACGAATCTTGGTACGAAGCTATGTAATTATTTATAATATTTATAATTTTATATAATACGGGCATAGTCGCATTAGTGATAAATTCCATGTTGAATTTCAAAACTGTTATTAAATAATAAAAAAGGGTTGAGTTCCTACGTATTTCCACTTTTACTTGGACTTTGAAAGAGGTCCACTTTCGACCGCTTCTTTGCGAATAAAGAAGCGACATTTCCGCTTGTAAGCTCGCAATCAGGATCGAAACGATTGCAAGATGAAATTTCTCGGCGTTTTTAATTATAGCTTCGTCGTTTTCGAATGAACCGAACGATTAAAAATCCCATTAGACAAAATGAACATCTCCTTTAACGCAATAATAGAAATTTCGAATCTCTCTGTTCGAACTTCCTTCTTCTTCTTCTTCTTTTTCATCTTCATCATCATCATCATCATCATCATTATCATCATCTTCTTTTTCTTCTTCTTCTTCTTCTTCTTTTTCTTCTTCTTAGATCGAACCACTTTCGAGAGATCGTTCTTCCATGGATCTAATTATTTCAAAAAATAAACGATCATTTTTGATGATCGCACCTTCCAAAGATATAAAACGAAAGTAAAATTAAGCAGGAAGCAGCAGATACGTGTGGTATTATCGATCGTCTTCGCGTTCTTATCTTTAGAAACGAGAAAGGAATAGGGATATATAACTGGAATAGAATGATCATCGCTAATTAGGTAGATTCACCTTTTGCGATTTTTTCTTTTTCTTTTTCCTTTTCTTTTTTTGTTTTTTAATCCGTCGTGAACGTCCGAAGATTTTGTAAGGGGAAAAGAAGATCCATTGTTTTTCTGTTTTCTTTTTTTTTTACCGATCCACCCGTATGTCTCGGCTTGTACGATGAGTCGACACTAGGTCGAATAACCGTGCTAACGTCAGTCCGGGGGTAAGGAGGGTGCCAAAGAAGGAGGAGGATCGATATCACGGCAGGGGAGACACCAGACTGAAAATAAGAGGGAGAGTAGAAACCCGGCGATGAGGGATAAGGATTAGCATGAAATCGTTGCGCCTCTATCTCGCATTAAAAAAAAAAAAGAAAAAAAAAAAAAAGAGAAAAGAAAGGAAGAGGAAGAAAAGGAAAGAAAAGAAAAAAGAAACCAAGAGAGTTACTACTCGCTAAATCTCACTTTCGTCATCATCGTCATCATCGTCGGACATCCTCCTCGCGAAGAAAGATTTCTTTCTCGCCCCGCCCCCTCGAATTCCCTCCTTTTCTACATTTTTAAGAATAATCTTTTTATACGCTACTAAGGACGGACGGAGTCGTTGAGAAGAACGAAAACAAAAAGAAAAGGAAAGGGAAGAAGAAAAAATTAAGAGAAAATGAAAAAGAAAAAGAAAGGCGTCATCCTGATAGTAGAAGAAGAGAAAAAAGGAAAGAAAGGAAATAAAAGAAAAAGGAATCAAAAATCCCTTACAACACTCTTACCACACGGGGTTTGCGTGTCGTATATTTCATCGTTAAAAATATAATACGATTTTCTGATAGGACGACGTAAAAACATCTCCCTCGTGAGATCTTAACGATCCTCCTTTAATTGTTTGTAAGGTATCCGCGTAATCGTATATATACCTCATCCTTGGCCCCAATTCTATCGTCGAACGTTATCGTTCCAATCGCGTCTTTCTTACGCAATTCCGCATATCCGTTTCACTTGGGTGAAACGAACGACGGCTCTCACTTAGGCCTGACATTCGCGTTATTCCGAAACGTTGTTTCTCATTCCTCGAGGATACGAATATCGAATACGCAAGCACAAGAACGGTCCACTGGCCGATATCGACGTCACAAACAACCAACAACGTACTTCGATATATATATATATGTAAATATATATATATATATATATATATATATATATATATATATATATATATATTTACATATATATATATAAATATATATATACGATATATATATACATATATATATATATACACACATATATATAAATATATATATACAATATATATATATATATATATATATATATATATATATATATGCATATATATATATATACGCGATGTACTCGTACAACGTAACGCCTCCGTCGATTATCGATCCATTCTTTCACGATACGCAGTCGGTAGGTTTGCCTTTTGCAAGACACCGACGTTATACAACAATGTGTGTGTATATATATGTTCCTCCTAACGAGTTAACCATCTATCCTTCGATTTATCGGTTTAACAGAACCAATAACGATAACTGCAAGGATAATTTTGGAGCTTTAACAAGATCTCCCTCTTAATCACTATGACGATTAGTGATCATTCATCTACGATTCATGTAGAATTTAGTTTTGCTTTTTTTTGGTCTTTTCTTTTCTTTTCTTTTTTTTTGGTTTGGTTTTCGTCTTTTTATTAACATTCGATGAATTATCAACTAATGCCATCGTAACCTTTTGCGTTGCTCTCGATTATCTTTTTGACGAGGGATAAGTGTAACCAAAAGAATGATGAAAAAATATCAAGAATATGGGCCAACGTAAAAGAAGTTGTGTCTTTTATTATTCGTGTCTCTTTCGTAGGAGCAACGATGTTTCATCACTCTCAACCATTCCCGAGACCTCTCTTGAAAAGCTTAAAACAAAAAAAAAAAGAACGAAAGGAGAGTCGAAAGAATATATCGGACCAAAATTATACCATATAAATCCATCGCGTCTAGAAAAAAAAAAAGAAATAATGAAACAAAAGGTAAAGATATCGTAGATGGACAATCCGAATAAAACGATATGCTACCTACTTATTATATGAGACATTATCGCTCGTATAAGAAAATTAAAAAGAGAAAAAAAAGAAAAAGAAAAGATAAGAAAAGAAAAAAAAAAGTAACAAAAAAGAAAAAGCAGAGCTGCTTTTTTTTTCTTAAAAATATACCCGCTCGGAGTGTCACGCGCTCTCGCACCTTTCGACGTTTCGCGTCGATGCATTCGAAAGATTGCATTTTCGCGCCTAAATGAACAAAAGAAAAAAAAAACACAAGAAAAAAAAAAAGAAAAACTTTTAGGCACTTATTACTGATCGAACGACTCATTTCTATTCGGAGATAAAATATTTTCACTGCGAAAAAAATGAAGGTTTTATTTCGATAAGATACAACGATACTTCGAATTAATATACACGCAAACACAAACAATTACACATATATATGTATATATATATTAAATACAATATATGTATGCAGAAATAATATTAATATTGACATTGATATCGAAATATATTGTATGTAATATATAACAAGTTTCATGATTCCACTTAATGCAAAGTAGAAGAGATCCACATTTTTAACAAAATATCATAATGTATCCAAACTTCGTGTTTCGATTCCGATTTTTCGAAATAAAATGGATTGTAATAAAGTGATACGGAAGAATAGATAGAATTTTTGTCGCAACATTATCTGGCGATATGAAAGAAATACCGTTCGGCGTATTTTCGAGGAGATGTTGCTTAGGTGCGAAATGTGCTTGAACGACACTTACGTTATTATTCTTAACGATTGTGATATAGCGTTAAAGCTAATGGTTAAGGATAGTTCTTTCTCGTTGGGATGGTAATATAAATATGTATATCTTTTTGCGTGTGAGGCCACGACCAACGAAAAAGAAATTTTTTCGTCGATTAAAACCATTCTCTAATGTTAGTACGGAGTACGTCCGTCTATACGATACCGTCGAAAATGAATAACAAGAACGAATAAATCATTTTTACGGTGCGTAAAGCTCGCAGCGTGGGCTCACGGAGAGAACAAAAAAAAATAGCAAAAAGCAAAATGTTCGGGTGTGGCAGTAGTAGAGAAACGTTGAAGCAAACGAGAAAAGGGCTATGTAAATAAAACAGTGTTGCGTTATTATTTATGTTGCTATCGATTAGTAGTAAAATATTGTAATAACCAGTAATTTACAAAGAAATTGTGAAGGATTTTGGGGGGGGGAGAGAGAAAGAGAGAGAACATGTGCGTGTGTTGCGTATGGGTGTGTGAATAGGTGAAAGAAAATAAGAGTATAGTAAAGAAAGAAAAAAGGAGAGAGAAAGAGAGAGAGAGAGAGAGAAAGAGAATGTGAGAGAGAGAGAGAGCGAGAGAGAGAGAGGTAAAGAAAGAGGTAGAAAGAGAAGTGACAAGGCAAATTGTGAAAAGGAAAAAAAGTGTAAATATGCTATAACTATATCTCCCCTGGTAATGGATAGTTTGAGTACAGTTATTTTTATTATTATTATTATTATTATTATTATTATTATTATTATTATTATTATTATTATTATTATATTATTATTATTATTATTATTATTATTATTATTATTATTATTATTATTATTATTATTAATATTATATTACTTTCCCTTATTAATATTATTATTTTATTATTATTATTATTATAATTATTGATATTATCATTATTGTTGTTATCCTTCGGCCAATGATCTCAACAAAAAAATTAAAAATTCAGCTCGGAACTTTCGGGAAGAGAAAAAGAGGAAGAAAAAGGAAGAGAGAGAGAGAGAGAGAGAGAGAGAGAGAGAGAGAGAGAACGTGGTAAATTCGATGAGCCGATTTCGATCGTATCAAAGGCCATAAAGAAGGTCAAAGGTCTTTCGTTGAATCTTATTCGAAAGAATTTTTCTTTTCTTTCCTTTTCTTTTCTTTTTTTAATTTCTGGCCTACGTACTCTCTAAACATGTTTATGATACATATGTAGTCCGAAGAAAATTTCCATTGTGGTTCTTCTTTTCTATTTTTTTTTTTTCATTTTCTTAGAATTATCTCATTCGTGCTTCTTGCAAGGGCATTTCAAAACGAAAAGGGATATAAAATCGGTGAATCTATCTTCCTCTTTCGGTCCCTTCGAATCGTGCATGTTTCTGATTTTTAGAAGAAAAAGAGAAAAAACAATGTATACGTACGATATACACATACAAACATTTTTTTTTTTGTAACACTTTCTGTACTAATTTGTGCATTTTTCTATTGCTTTGTAACAATTTATTATTCAAAGATGTAAGAAAATAAGGGAAGACAGTTAATTTATAAAACAAAAACAAAAGTTATCATTATATGGTAATCAAGAAAGTATTGAATTCGATAGTTAAATTGGAATATAAGGTTTAATCTTATTTATACGATGCACGATTTACAACGCTATTAGATATTATCATAAAAAAAAAGAAGAAGAAATTTCAAGTGTTTCGAACAAAATTTATTTCGTTATAATTCGCCATTTTTGCAAGTGGTCTTTCAAAAAAGGTTGACATAACTGTAAAATGTTTCGCAAATAACAAAATTGGATAATGTTCTCATTTAGTTGAATTCATTTGCGAATTATCAATGACGGTGCAACGTTGATAAATTCATGAACATGTTTTATCGAATGAGAGTCAAGACATTTTTTCATGTCTTTGTATATTTTTATGCAATGTTGTAGAATAATATTGTTTCAAATATATTATACAGATAATAATAATAAAAAAATTTATATACCATATAGTATACCAATGCCTCTTTCTGTATTTCCCTTAACTTAAACCGACCAAATTTTATATTATCTATTATAATCTAATTAATAATTATAATATTAATTTTATAATATGTTTAAATATTTTTTTCTATATATATATATATATATATATATATATATATATATATATATATATATATACATATAGATTATTACTTATTAATTATAGAATATTAATTCTTAATAAATCTCGATTATTTATATATTTATATCATAAAAAATTAATGTATGTACGTCCATATATATCTTATATCAAGATGTGTATACAAATTTATGACGAAATTCATTAATGATTATCCAATTTGTAAGAAAATGTATAGATTAATATTAAAAGTTTATGCAAAAGCTGAGTGTGTATGTCTGACGCAATGCGGTGCATCGGTAAATGTATAAAAGGAATGCACAGTCTCTGATACGGCTCACAATTCTTTCAACGTAGACGATCAATTCGTGCGCGTGCCTAGTCGAGACAGAGATTTCCAAGCGCATTGACCTCAGCCATAAACCTAGGGTTGCCAACTTAATAAAAATTTATATGCCGAAAAAAATAGCAACGCATAAGTAGTTGTAGCTGCATGATATCTGATGAATGATAAGAAATAATCGTAAAATTCTGCTAACCACGAGACAAAATGTTTTATCCATTTCAATAATATTCACGTCTTTTCGATAGCTTAAATAATATTTAACGGATATGATAAAGATAAATAAATATGTCAAGTTTTCTGAATTAGATTTGTCCTTTTTAGTTATAAAATTTCATCTACGAAATATCTGTAAGAAACATTTTTTTTAATATCTACACGAAATTATGAATAAATAAAGTTTTATATTACCCATTCGATTTTCATAGCCGTTTTAATATAGGAACTTTTGATTTATAAGATATTTAGTCTTGATTGGCTGAGAACAAATGATGTAATGAATTAGAATTTGTCATTTGTACGCAATACAGCGATATTTCTAGTAGAATCTAGAAAGGTTTTAAAGATGGCGGCGTCCTTTCGGCTTCGGCATGCTATAAAATTAGGAAAATTGTTCCCCAAACAAGTAACTTATAATGTCGAAAGAACGATTATTGAACGAACATGTAGACAACTTGCCGGTAATTTATTTTTCTATTAATATCATCTTTATATGTCTATAATATGATGATTTCGACTATTTGGTTATGCCGTCATTACCACGTTAATTGTACTTAATATTTAATGCATATTGTAACACTAAATACTCTAATTGCTCATTTTATTATTTAATTTTTTTTATATATATTTCTTAATGTATATAATAATAATATAACTTTCACAATATTTTACTTGGTTTTTATTTCACAGTAATACCTGGTAATCACATACGTTGTTTCTCATCGCAAACAGCAACTCAATCATCGACTGAATATCATAATATAATACAAGATACAGAAAAAGTTACAGGTAATTTTAATAAGAATAAGTGAAATTTGATTGTCGTTTGTAATTCTTATATTCGATAATTTTTTTTTTTTAGGAGAAAAAGCTAAACATGACTTTCAGTCAGAGACTCAGATGTTATTGCAGATTGTTGCAAAATCATTATATTCTGATAAAGAGGTTGTTAATTGTTTTACAAATATTTTTTTAATAATTTTATCGTAAATCATAATTACAAATATCCAATTTAGTTTTTATAAATATATTTATAGGTATTTGTTCGTGAATTGATATCTAATGCCAGTGATGCTTTGGAAAAGTTAAGATACCTCAGACTAAGTAACACTGAAGTTGGTGAAGTAGCCGGTGATAGAAATTTAGAAATTCATATTGCTACCGATAAACAAAATCGTATACTAACTATCCAAGATACAGGAATTGGTATGACGCATGAAGAGTTAATATCCAATTTAGGAACAATTGCTCGTTCTGGTTCCAAAGTATGTCGATATATCTTATTTTATATTTTATAAATTTATAACAGCAACATTATCACTTAACCTGCTTTACTATAGGCATTTTTGGAACAAATCAAAGATAAGCAAACTGAAGGAGATCCATCTCAAATTATTGGACAATTTGGAGTTGGTTTTTATAGCGCATTCATGGTAGCAAACAAAGTTGAAGTTTATACTAAATCTTATGCAAAAGATGCTGAAGGTCTTTGCTGGTCATCTGATGGGTAAATCATGATCTAATATTATCCATTATGATTGTAATGTAATATAAAATAGCTAAATTTATATTGTTATCTTTAATTGAATAGATCTGGATCTTTCGAAATATCACAAGCAGAAGGTGTGCAACCAGGTACTAAAATTGTCATACATTTAAAACCTGACTCTCGTGAATTTTGTGATGAAAGTGTAATTAAAGGTAAGCTTTTTTTTTAAATAATTAATGTCTTAATTTTTTGTTTCTTCTCTTATACGATATACTAATTACAATTTCTCTTTTCCATTAGGTATCATCACAAAGTACAGTAATTTTGTAGGCAGTCCTATTTATGTTAATGGTCAAAGAGCTAATACAATACAGGTAAGATATTATTTATATTTAATTTATTATATGTTGCTATACTATGTCAATAAAATTGGATTTTTTTAGCCTCTGTGGATGCTTGATCCAAAAGATATCACGCCTCTACAACACGCAGAGTTTTACCGATTTATTGGAAACTGTTTTGATACTCCAAGATTCATATTACATTATACGACCGACGTACCATTGAGCATAAAAGCATTATTATATTTTCCGGAAGAAAAGCCAGGTCTATTTGATTTAGCTAGGGACACAGCTGGAGGAGTATCGTTGTACAGTCGAAAAATTTTAATTAAAAATAAAGCGGAAAATCTTCTACCTAAGTGGTTACGTTTTGTAAAAGGTGTCGTTGATTCGGAAGACATTCCTCTTAATTTAAGTCGCGAATTGTTACAAAATAGCACTTTGATTGGGTAAGATTGTTTAAAATCATATGATCATTTTTTTTTTTTTTTAGTCCTAATTAAATGTAAATACATCGTAATATAATATTTTTAACTTACGCAGAAAATTACGCAACGTACTAACAGCTCGCATATTGAAGTTTTTGCAAGATAGATCTGTAAAACAAGCTGAAGATTATAGTAAATTTTATAAAGAATATGGATTATTTTTAAAAGAGGGTATTGTTACTAGCAATGAGCAATCGGAGAAGGTGATTTTTTTTTCAACATTTACATTCTTCAAATATTCCCTTTTATATCGTCTGTTATAATACAATCAATGTATTTGCAGGAAGATATAGGAAAATTATTAAGGTTCGAATCTTCTGCAACTTCTCCAGGAGAGTTAATTAGTCTTCCACAGTATTGTAGCCGTTTTGCTCAAGATCAAAAATATATATACTATTTATCAGCACCTAGGTAAGAATTATTGATCCTATCGTTTCCATGAATTTCCTCCAAACGATTATTTTATTTTGAAACGAATTATTATATTTCTAGTCGTACGTTAGCGGAACAGTCACCGTATTACGAATCTCTTAAAAAACGAAACGTTGAGGTTCTATTTTGTTATGAACCTTATGACGAATTAGTTTTGATGCATCTAAGGCAATTTAATTCTCACAATTTAGTATCGGTTGAAAAAGAGATGAGAGATGGTAGCGACTCTACTAAAACAGAAAATTTAGGTTTGTATATAGTTTCTATGTATACAATTTTTTCAAATGTTCTATCATTTCGTATATAAATATATATATATATATATACATATATTTTTTTTATAGGTGTTATTAATAAGGAAGAAATGGATGGTCTCGTAAGTTATATGCAAAATCTTTTGAAGAAAAAGGCATACGAAGTTAAAATGACAAATCGCCTTGAATCACATCCTTGTGTAGTCACCGTCCAGGATATGGCTAGTGCAAGGCATTTTATACGCACGCAAAGTCATCAATTAAACGAAGAAACGCGCTACAATATTCTTCAACCGAGATTTGAAATTAATCCGTCTCATCCATTAATTAAGAAACTTTGTCAAATAACGAAAAGTGATTCAAAACTTGCGGATCTTCTCATACAACAAGTATGTGACAATTATCGAATATTATTTGATACTGTGTATAATTACGTAATTTTATTTACTTACATAATTTTAAATCAATATTCCAGCTTTTCATGAGTTCAATGGTCGGTGCAGGATTAATTGAAGATCCACGTATACTATTAAATCCAATGAATGAACTACTAACGTTGGCCTTGGAGAAACACTAAAGCTATCATTTTGATTCATCTAAAATCTAAGTCTTTTTATACAATTCCATTGCAGATAATTTGACGAAATTAAATGAGACAAAAGTATTCTTATATTGAACTTTTAGAAATAGCAATCAAATGATATATATTTCTAAAATAATAGAAAGTACAATTTATTTAAGCTTGCCCGTTTAGAAAGAGACTGCTTCGATCTTTAATCGTTGAAATCTAAAGGAAAACTGATTCAATAACAGTCAAAGTCAGTGAAAAGTTTATTTTTGTTTATGTAAACAAGCAACGACCGGGCGTTTAAATTTTAACTCTATTAAGTTAAGTTTATTTTATATTAAACGTTTGTTTCGAATTATGAAATTTTAAAATAAATGTATTATTGTTTAAATATTAGTGTATTTTACCATTTTGAAGTATCTATATATGTGTATATATATATGAGTATCTATCTATATGTGTATATATATATGATTATCTATATATATATATGTATAAGAATAAAGCGAAAGAATTTTTTGTGGAAGTTTTTTTCTTTTATTGGGCACTTTGAAACATCTTATATACGTATCACTTTATGAGTAAACAGGCTTGTGATTAATTATAAAACTTATAAAAGGTAAAGTCATTCTTTATTTTTGCTCAAAAAGTCACATACAAGTTAATTGTAACTGTACCAGTTAGCAACAAGAGATTGTAGCATTTGATTATTACTGAATACGTTAATTATTTAAAAATATGCCCTAAGTCAAATAATGTAATACATTTGAAAACATTTAAAATCATTAACAAACTACTTTTGACTTTTTGGATTATTCACATGTTACAATGTAACATTAGCAACATTCTATTAACGATTGTCTATATAGTAACTCATATAATTATGTTATTTAATATATTAATATACAACGTATACATTCGAAAGCTAAATAAAATCATAGAACGCAATGTACATGATACACGCAATAATAAAAGAAGCAGGAAATTTCTAATGTTTCTATACTTTTTTTTCTTTTCTTGACAATGGATTACTTTCGTACAACGTATCATGTACAAGAAAGCTCAAGTTAATGAAATATTGGAATTCTTTTTTAACAAATAATTGATTATAATCCCTTTTACAGGAACACGTAATAATTTTTATATATTAAAGGTAAATTTATGAATACACGTGATTATGGCCGTAATATATGCTTTCTGCTTCAATGTAACAACAATAACAAATCGCAAATATTAGTATACATTCAATAATTAAGACTGAAATAAATATGTCAGTAATAATTACTTTTACATTGGTTTAATGATTTTATTTGTATTATTTTTTAACACAGCTTATTGTGTATGAAATTAAGTTAAGTATTCAATGATAGGAACCTGCATATTCCGTTCCAGAGAATAAATAACATCCATCTCAATGAACTTATTTAGATTATTTAACTTTTCAGCCTTTAAAGACTTTTAGTATAATCTAGTCAAAATTGTAGTTTTACGTTTCACGTTTCTTGGAAATTTATGTTCCATCGTCACTATCATCATTATCATCATCTTCATTATCATTCATTATCACCATCATTCAATAGATTATGTCTCTTATGCGAGATTTTTTTTACACAGATTACTTTCTACTTAATCACTACTATAACGAATATAATAATAGTTTTTATAATGTACTATAGACGAAATACATCAACAATTAATTTTGTCTAAAGAAAAAAAAAAAAATTTTATATTGGAAAATGCGCATTCCATGTAATTATAAACAATGTTCATATGAATAATGTACAATTGATTGCATACTTGGTAGCTATACATTCTGCAGGAAACGATTGCTTAGGTTTTGTAATTCAAAAGTAGTCTTCTCTTTTGAATAGAACTATTTCCACAGAATTTTATCTTACATTAAAATATTGTGATTCGTACAGATTACAGATTCAATCAATCAATAAGTTTATACTTTCATATGAGAAAGGAATGATTGTTAATAATAAATTACGTTTTATCATATGATATATACACTTTGGCGAAAATACACTGTTTTAAAGGTATAGCAAATTATACCATAGATATTAAAACAAAGCTGAAAACTAGCTAATTTCTGATATAACTAAAATAATAATTTCTTGTAATTAGATTCTAGAACCTTGGTTTTAGGCAACACTATATGATTCCATATGGAATTTCTTTTATTTCTTTATATTGTGAACTATTTCCTATAACACATATTAATTTGTTAAAACACTGTGCCACACTATCAACATGTGTGCGTATATTGCAAAATTATAAATATATATGTATGTATATATATATATATATATTATTCTTAGGGATTATATTTTTATGGAACTTTCTGAAGAAATCATTTCTCAATACTAGCACAATTTCTCTAAAGATCAGACTGTTATTTTTTTAATACATATATTTTATATAGCTGTATTTTTGATACAGCATTCCCAATTCACTTGCATATGTCAGGTTATACGAAGAGAGGTGTAATATACTGGCAATGATATATGTTACTGACTCCAATAAAGATATATTGCCCGCGTGTGTAATATAAGAAGATAACATATGGAGTTATCTTTAATGGTCCATTCTTCTATTCCTCATGAAGCATAAACAAATTTCGCATCGTTTTACCTATTCGTGAAGCACAAATTTCTTAAATGTAAATTTTCTAATATAATGTGTGAACAACGCAGTCACGCTCTGGTAACTGACGAACTTTCATTGAACCATCTGCTCCACATGAAAATAGACGTCCTGCTGAATCTACGTGTAATTGTGTAACGCCCTGAAATAAAGCATACAAATATCGTCCTTCATAATAAATTCTTTAAAATAATATACAATATACCTGTCCAATATTTTTGAAGAAACTAGATCGAGGATGTTCTGCAGGAAAAGAGTGTAGAAGACAATGGACGGTTAATCCCCATATCTATAATACAGTAATCGATTGTACATATTTTTATATTCGGTTTTTATCGCATAAACTAAATCGCATATTAATTTAAATTTGTTTACTTTAATATCTCCATCTCCAGCGCCGCTAACAAAGAATTCCTCATGTGGATCCAAAGCTAAACATTTTATAGCAGATTCATGTGCTTGGAATCTATGACGTTGTTGTCTTTGTCGCACGTCGAATATATTGATATCTCCTTTTTTACCACCGCTTATCAATAACTGATGTTGCGGTGCTAATACAAGAGAACTGGCTCCTTGTTCGTGACACGTAAAACCTAATAAGTCAAATAATTAATGAAATTATGCACACGCCATTTCAATGAAATTTTTGTTTATATACCTTGTATGAGAGATTTATTTTGTGGTAGTAATGTATCCCAAAGCGCAACATTGCGTCCTTCGGAACCATGGCCAGCAGTAGCTACGAGACTGCACGCTCCAAGAAAGACGAAATCAGCTGTTACTTTACTATGGCACTGATAATTCTAAATAGAAAGTACAATTTTAAGATTAATATAACATGATCGATTTGCCGCTTAATTATATTAACATTCTCATCAAAGAAACTTACAAAGAATGGACGTGCTGTTCCTTCTCTGCAAGCCACTTGGAACAAACTTAAGTGTCCATCGGAGTCAGCCACTCCAAATTTGTTACCATGTTGAGAGAAACGTACGCGAGTTACTTTGGCGAATGTACCTGGTGGTCTTGGTGTTGCAACGGCTGTTTGATGACCCCATTCCCATAACGAGACTGATCCATCTTGCGATCCAGTTAAGTCTAAAATCGGGAATATATAAATTGTTAATTTTTACTGATCATGAATTATGTTATCATTTATTGTAAGAAATTTTACAAAATACTTACACAGTGGTAAAAGTGGATGAGATGAAATCCTTCTGATACCATCGATTTTATGCTTCAGAATCTGTCGCAATAAAATAAAATAATGTTAAACAGGTGCATATATTAATTATAAAAAATACACATATTTATATTCGTAAATGAATATAACAACGCAATAATGCTTAGCAAGTATGAATATAACAGATAGATCCTTATTTCAATGCAAAATATATAGCAATTATTTGTTCATCAAATTACTTGATCTATGTAGAACATGCTTGAAACTTTGTCAGATAATATGCGAGACATAGCAAAATGTTAAGTATGGTAAATTAAACAATTTAATGATTTACTTTTTCTTGGAATATTATTTAAACTGAATATATTTCGTGTGTTTTGTATGTATGTATGTATGTATGTATGTATGTATGTATGTATGTATGTTTCATACATTAATATTTATTGTAATACTTAAAAAAAAGAATTTGTTCTGATGTGACACTAAAGTTTAATATATGAATCTAATTGTAATCTAAATACGTGAAACAAATATGAATGCAGCAGCATTTTAACACGTTTTATACAGAATCTATGTTGGTAACAAACATTTGTTCGTGTCGAGTTATACTTTATACAATGCTGCAACATGCAATGCACACTCATTTGCAGCATATATTTAACTAGAGTTAATATACTTTATACAAAAGCTATGAATTTGTTTAAATAGCTTATTAATGAGATCTATGCTCCAAGCTCCATCAACTGAATATCACTATCATTACAATAGAACTTTGTACATGAAATATATTTTTTACATACTGTGACATCAAGAAAAAATAAATAAACTTAGTGTCCTATACATAACTAGAATTCGTAAAATTTACGACATCAATTACTATACATGTTTCTAAGATCATGCTTTAACAGGATATTACGAATATCACTTAATCACTTTAAAAATTGTGCTCAACATCTAATCTGTGATATTCACAAAACACAGTGATTAAATTTTAATATAACCATGCCTTACCATTGAACTATGAAATGCAATGTAATTCCTTTATATCTGGTTTGTAAAATTAATAATTCTAAGTAAATCTCATTTTAAATATAATAACTATAAGAAATTACTTGATTCTATGACAAAGATATATATATATATATATATATATATATATATATATATATATATATATGCGTGTGTGTGTGTTAAAATGATATTTAAAAATGTATATTTCGATGTAGTCTCGATATGTTACAAGCCAGAGCAGGCTGCATTAACAGGCAAGAAATTGAACATGAAACTGGCACTAGGACAGGCTAGGGTCTGTTTGATCGTTATCTCACCGGCTGCAACAAGTGTTTGCTCCTATCAGCAACAAACTGACAGAAACGCAGGTCGTGGGAGCCAGGAAAAGCAGGCATCCCCTTCATCTGAGCGAGCGAATGAGCCACCAGGTCAGTGACGCAGACCAAGTTAGATGTTAGGCAAGCATTGAACAAGCAACATTGTCTCTGTCACCACTTGTGCTACCCCGACCCAATATGTCACATTCATGGCTCCCAAGGCTTGACTCGTAATTTTATTTTAATATTGGGATATTTTGAGAGAAACAAATATATAGAGAAAAAACTTAAAAATATAATGAACTTTTCATTTATATTATAACTCTTAGGAAAAAAAAAAAGAAATAGTAGCAAAATATCTATTGATAGTTTCAATACATATGATATTTGTTTTGATTCAAATATTACATTTTTGTTTGCAAAACTTAAATAAATAATCTTTAAAACGAGCAAGCCTTGCATATAGCCGTGCCCTAATTAATAAGGCACTGTGCAACTTAATTCTTGACATTCCATGCAATGGATAAAATAACTTATATCTTCTTTATTTTTCTTATTTATGACTCCACAATACTTAAATAATCGAGACCAAAAATACCATTTAAATACATGATCACGTAAAGTCAAAGTTATAATGTTACTTAATAAAAGATAATAATAGTATCACTTTTATGTGCTAAAATATTTGTGATACAAAGAATTTATTTGCGAATATGTGCATTGCATATAATAAGAGACAAACAAATAAAAAATAAAGCAACTAAGTGCATTACAGAAATTTATATCTGCTTCATCAATATACTCGTACAAAGTAAATTACTTAAGAGAAACTGCTTAATTTTTACTATTTATAAATTCAAGGAACAACCTGGATTAATAGTTTTGCATGAAAAATGGAATATTCGTATATATTTAAAAATAAATATCAACAATCTTAATAGTTTTTATTAGACTCAATATATATATGCAGTCTAATTTAAAATAATAATATCAATATTATTATTATTATTGTTACTACTATTTCTCTTCTTCTTTTTACTATTTGCAGCCATTGCGATTTATAAATTAACTGCATCCACCATTATATATTCTGTTTTAAATATAAATTAATCTCTTAGTTATTTAAAAAATTATGGTGCCAGTAAAAGTAGACTTATTTGCTATAGGGGATACAAACATTAATTGATTTATATACATTAACACAGATGCAAAGGAGCACAACATTTTTCAATCGATTGATATTCAGTTTTGGTATCTTTGAGTTTATATACTTGATATTTGTTATATATTATATTAGCATAAATGCTGTTTCTCTTAAACATAAAATCATATACATACTAAAATATTTGAAAAAAAAAAAAGAATCAAACGAAGATCTTATTAGAGTTTTGATTATATGAAAAATATAATAGACAACAATGCAAACAGATTTGAAAATGTTAAATAAATAGGCAATAAATGTTATAAACACTGGGAAAAATAAACGATAGAAAAACTTTAGTGTCCTGTACAACACAGAATATCAGAATAATATTAGTATAATGTCAAAACAAAAAAATAATAATACGAGGATGATTATTTGAAAACATAAAGATCAGATTACTTTGACAACATATACAACTTATACATTATAAATGTCAACTCACCACACTAGCACCTCGGCCACTCTGGCTTGCTATACCTGACTGAGGTTGAGGACTATTTGATTGTGGACTTTGTGCAAGTAATGGACGATCAGCTGCTGTCTGTAAATAATCAAACACCACATAATATACATTTTATCTAAGATAATAAATAATGTATCTTTATTGAATTTATACCTGTATAACTAAGAAGCTAGTTGATTGCACTGGTTCCGAATCCTGTTGTTTACTTAAATTAATTATATCGAATTCACATTCATCTTCTAGCCACGATGGAAGTTCTAAGAGTAATGATATATTCATTTCCTGAACTTCACGTGGAGTGGCTAAAGCCATTAATCCTCCATTCACCTGCTCAAACAAATTAATTAATTATAACGTTGTCGCTGTAATAAATGACAATTCACAAACAAACCTGATTTAGGCAAAATGCACTAATACTATCTTGCTCCTTATGAATAATCCTGACAGGCTCAGCTACGCTTGTCGTACCACTGTCGCTTGTCTTATCCTCTCCTCGATTTAAATTATCTATAGCTGTTTGATTGCTATCCAGTATAGATGATAACGATCTCCTTTTTCCAAATACTGCTCTTATGAATATATCTTGAACCAATTCTTGTCTAACCAAGTAGCACCATAAACGATTTGCAGGAGCTGCGGATGCCATGCGAGTACTAATTCGACGAAAGGATTATTCATTTTAAACGTATGGACAATTGATAATACAATTTATTTTTTCATTTAATTTCACTTACTTAAAGGGCGTGTTTCCTTTTTCTAATAGTGCACGATACTTATGAATGGCTGGTTTTCCAGGTGTGGGCGCTGGATCTGGCGTACAACCTGGTATATAATTTATAGGAGCGGGTCCTTTTGACTCTAATTCCTCTCTTAAAGTTTCCTGCCATTGTGCTACGATACCTAACGTGCCGTGAATTAATGGACTACTCACTGGTAATTCTGTAACATGAATATCAATGTTAAGTTTTTATAATACAAAATCGCGAATTGCAATGTAAATATAAAGTAAAATTACCTTGCATTTCTATGCCTGCAACGTTTAAGAAATCCTGCAATTGCTTTTGCAATATTTTAACGATCGCTAATCTTATGATGCACCAGCTGTGGGAGTTTGGATTAGAATGTTCTATGTTGTCCTTTGGTTTAATCTTTGGCTTCGAATTCGTATCAAACACGTCTTCCTCATCTTCGGAAGAATCTAAGTCCGATACAGCAGAGTCTGACGAATCGTAATCAATTTCGTCGGCATATTCACTCTCTATACGTGGCTGATGAAATACAATTGATATAAATAATTTGTATTAAAAAAAAATATATATATATATATATATATATATGTATGTATTAGTTCGAATAAACTGAGTAATATGTTACCTTCATCAGGAAATATGAAACCATGCTCATCTGGGGTGAAACAAATTGTTCTCTGTATGTTGGTTTGTCTTCCTTCATATTTGGTTGTTGTCCTGTGAATTGTCCTAACAATTTCATATTTAATTTCATACGTTGTTTAGTAAGTGACGTCATAGTATTCCACATGGCACTAGTAGTACTTTGACTTTCATTCGAAATCTCTGCCTTCTCTATAGCATTCGTATTAGCACTCTGTAATATTTATACAGAACGATTGAAATTTATAATACATACAGGTTGAAAAAAAAAAAAAAAAAAAAAAACATGATGGTATGAAAATATTAAGATATATGCCAACCTGACTACTCGTGCTTGCCACTCGCAATAGTTTTTTGACGCCACCTCCAAAAAGACAAGACCAAGTACTATTGTCAAAACATTGACCAACAAGTCTATATAATATATGGCTATCACAGCTTGATAAGGCGTAAACGAATAAACTCATATACGTTGCGACAAAAGTTTCACAAAGAAGTATGTTTAATTTTGGTGTATCTTCATCTTTTTCGCGTGCCAATAAAGCACGTAAATTTGTAACACCGGGCCACTTAGAGGGTGAGGTAGTTATGCATACTCCATCGTCCGTTGAATATCGTCGGTGATAACGATTTGAAGCAACCAAATGACCACCAGAAAATGTTTCTATTTCTGCCACTACCGGGAAGCTGGCAAAAGAAATGAAGTATCATAAAAATATGTATATGTACGTCATTATTTAATAGAAATCATGTTACCTATCTGGTTGGTGATGTTTCATAACAAAAGTATCGGAATCACATAAAGATTGATAAATACAAGCGCTAAGTGCAACTGCTAAATCTCTCATTATAAATACTTCACGGCAATATGTATTTCTATTAGGCATCGGAGGATTTCGTAATTCCACTAATGTTTGTAACATATCATGTGCTAAAGACTAAACATAAGAATAAAGTTACCATTATATATCATTGTTTTCCTATCACTTAAATAACGAATATGCCGTTGTTATTTATCTATACGTACCTGTAAATGTCTGACAGGATCAGCGACTACTGTTTTATTACAAGCAACACTTGCGCTTAACAAAGGAAGAGTAGTCGGGAAAGGAAGTGGACTAAGTAATTGTTGTTGAGTTTTCTCTTGTTGTAATTCTTGTAAAAGAAGTACTAATTCCATCCTCACGGATGCTAAACCACCACCGGATGCTCCGTGAAGAGAACAATACGATAATAATGTTCTTAACAACGTTTCATTAGCTGAAATATGTAATCAAATATTTTATTTTTTGCTTTTTATATTCTTTTAAATATTTGATTTTATATTTTATACAATTTAACTGTATCACATACCTTTCAGCCATTTCTTCCTTTTAGCAGCTCTTTGTACTTTGGCTTCAAAATCTAATTTTTCTGCAACTAATATTTCATGCAGTGTCGGTTGTTCTCCAGCCCTACATGGAGGTACATCATCTACCATTCCACCTTCATCTAAAATTGATTTTAAATAATATAATACATATTGAAATTTATTTTGGTTCGACGTGGTAATAAAATTTCTTATATAATTACATTCCGAAGTATTGTTCGCATCTCCATCCGTATTGACACTATAATTACAAAGTTGTCTCAAAGCGTCTACTTCTCGTTCCAGCCAAACATACAATTGATACCTAAGTTGACCTCCGTCTACTTCAAAACCAGTGGCTAATGTCGATAATTCTTCCATGAGTATTTTTAAACAAGCAACAAATTTTAATTGTTGCGCCATAATATCTAACTGTCCGGAAGGTTTGGCAAGTTCTTCTAAAATATTATATATTTTCATTGTCTTACTAATTTCGAATAAACATTTAATGTTAATAATTAAAAAATTATAACAAAAGAGAAAGAAATATCCGTACCTTCTTTGTCTAATTTACTAACATTGCCATTTTGATTTCCATCAAGTTTCATGCTTAATGGAGGACTATCGCCATCTTCGTTATCGGCATTATCATCGTCCCAGTTCAACACCAATTCTTCAGTTTCTCTTACAGCAGGTTGCGACCAATTGGTAGCTCCCCAATCAATAGAAGCAGCGGATTCTAACGAACAATGTTTAACTTTATGTTTTGTTATTATAAATGTATAATTAATTTATACCTTGAGTATCAGAAATTTTTTCAGTTTCTGCACCCCATACAATAATCCCTGTATCTATTTGTACATCTTGTGTCCTGGATTTGGTTGGACTATTCAAGAGACCTAAATAACAATCATTATTTATAGACTTCCATTCATTTCCAAAAAAAAAAAAAAAAAAAGAAAGAAAATAATATTATTTATCCAACAAGTATTCTATATAAAACTTACTAGGTGAATTTTCACAATTTGTGTCCATAACTTTACTAGGTAGTTTAGACAAAACTTCAAGAGCAAGAGCAGGACAGCCTGCTTTAAAATGAGCATGAGCAGTAGTGAAATATAATTGTCTTTCTAACGGTGTAATACTGTCTTCTAACGTCAGATGTTTATCTGGTTGAGTCTTCACCTCTGTACCATAACTAAATCCTGATATAACTACAGAATGACCCTTCTTTTTATCTTGCGCAGTAGAAGCAATATACTGTCTAATTAATAATGGATGTGTACGTAAATAAACGTAAAAATTGAAGACATTTGGATTTGCTGTAATAGATGAAAAATAAGTTGGGAAAAGTATCGTAAAATTATAATTAATTATAAATAGAAATAAAAATTACCCGTAGCGCCCTCAGGTTTTTCAGACTCGTCATTATATTGCGGATGCATAGTACCGACATTAGTTAAAAGCAATGTATTGAGAGATCCTGAATGATCTTTAAGTATCCACAGTGCCATACTCCGTAGAAAAGGATCAGGATGACATTTATTCATATCTTGATTTTGACCGTCTTTATCGCAACCTAAAATTTCCTCATAAAGCAATCTTCTCATATGCGGAGACGTTGTGTCATCCTCATAAAGTCTTGCAATGACCATCGCAAGTTGAATGTCATTTAATTTGTCCAGGCATACATCAATGGCATCTTTCAATGCGCCTGCTAATAAAAAGAATGCTGCAGCGTGTTCAAATCTTTGTTTTCCAAGTAGAGCAAATGCATTTTTCAAAGCTGCCTTTCTCCATCTGTTTTCTGTAAAGTTATTTGCAAAGAAGGAGGTCATTCTATCGTCTTTTTTATTTCTAAACAATCCCCATACTAAATTCTTTTTCTTCATAGCTAAATAATAAATAGCAGCGTCCAAAGGATCTTGATTTTGTTGAAATGCCGCTTTGGCGATCTTATCGATACATCGTTTTAAAACAATATTACTTCTAATCCACCAACCAACACCAAGTTCTTTTAATACAGACCATTTGGGCTGTCCCTTTGCATACGACGGAATTAATCCTAGCAATTCTTCTTCAGACTCGGAATGAAAAGCCCACACAAGGTTATTAGATGAAATACCTTGCTTCTGGAATTGTGCTCTTTGTGCCAATGGAAGACAACGTATTAAATAATTATAATGTTTCATAGCCAAGAGAAATCTTAGTCCACAGTCATCCAATGAATCCATAGAGACTGCTTCACCGTCGGGTATACCTGTTAAATTTTCTTTTGCGATTGCATTCTTAGCCGCATCTATTGCAAAACGTTCTGCAAAATCAACATTACACGTTGACACGGTATCGGCCAATGCAAGAAGATGCATTTGGTCAAGACTAGATAGACCAGGTAAATGAGTATGGGTTAAAAGCCGCGACAACATTCTACCCTGCCTGGGACCAAAATGAGATATTCCTTGTCTTTCTGGTACCGAAGCTCGTCTGTCCTTTTGATGGGAGCAATCATAATCTTCATCTAACATGTCATCTAACGAATCACCCTCTTCCAAATTACTATCAAATAATTCATTATAATCCTGTTTATCTTCGTTTTGTTGAACGGCATTTGTTTCTTTATCTGCAATTAAGAGAGTCCAAAGTGGTAACGGTGATATAGAAGTGATTTCGGCATAATCTAAAGTAAGTTCTTCCGGTATTTGAGTCGTTGAACCTCTTGGTTCGAGTGGTGAAGTTGTACCAACGTAACTGACTGACATTGTTCTCGATCTAGACCATCCACCTCTTTGCTTA
Organism: Dolichovespula media; assembly: GCA_911387685.1. Taxonomy (NCBI): domain Eukaryota; kingdom Metazoa; phylum Arthropoda; class Insecta; order Hymenoptera; family Vespidae; genus Dolichovespula; species Dolichovespula media. Next base: position 3,611,135 of record OU426856.1, on the reverse strand, counting down.
ACTACATTTTCATCGTCAACTCTCAAAGAACAGGAACTTCCTATACATCTAACTAAATGCGATAGAATAGCTTTAACCCATCGAATTTTTCCCGAATTTAACAATTCCATTAATTGTTTTGGATGATATTGGGGTAATACAGGACAAGCTATCCTTGATGCTTCGAAAAGGCCATAATCGGGCATGTAATCGAAACTAACATTCTCGTTTTGTATCCCACGCTTTTTCTTAGCATCGAGCATCGTTAAATTAATACTACTAACGCGCGATAAATGTGGCATAGATGATACATTAGCCAATCTTCGTTGCGACGTTTCTTGTGCCAATGTTCTTAAATCTTCGTCTCTTAGATTTCTACTTGCTTGAAATTCATCTGATTCCTGATGTTGTAGATTTGAGTGGAAGCAATCTTTCTTTGGACTTGGTTTCCATTGTGAATAAACATGCATCTCTGAATCCATACCAACGACTAAGATACCATCTCTCACCCATGATATTTGCATAGGTAAAGGTGGCAATCCATCGGCTGTGGTTAATTCAATCTTTCTCAATTTCATCCATCGAATTTCATCTACAAACTGTGGTTGCGCTAGTGATGAAGTTTTTCTTAATATCGGTCTGTTACTGCTTTGAGACTCTTTCATTGCTTTCATATTTGCTTGTGCAAGGTCAGAGCAAACCGGTGTGAACAACATAATTTTGGATCCAACGCCAACTGTTAATATATGTGAACCGTCTTCTTTGGATACCCAATCCAATTGAACTAAGTGTTTCTGTGTCAGCGGACATGTGTTACCATTTTCTATGATCGATTTTCGTAAAGATTGAAGAGTACTGAATGAAGGAACTGCCAGCAAACCTTAAATAGATATGATATGATATGATATTACATGAAAAGTATTTTTAAAATTATCAAACAATTAATTATCGTATATATATTTTACCAGCGTTAGATTTTGTGCTTTCTCCATTTTCGCAGTTCCTTGGTGATCTTATGTCTTCGTGGCTAAGAGTTTGTAAAACTTGTGTGAGCCTTTGTTTCTTCTGTAAAAATCTACTATCATACAAATAGCTAAGATCTAAATGTTGATCTACTGGAATACGAGGTAAATGAATGTTCTTCAAATGAATCGTGTCCTCTAGAATCCATTCACTGCCACCTGTACTTTCACATTCATATATTGCTACACAAAGATTTACATATCTTGAGTCAGGATCGCTCTTTGTAGGACGTGTAAATGATTTGCCATATTTATAAGCACAAGCAATACGACCACTATAAGCTGCACTAATATTTAACGGTTGACCTATAAAATGATACAAGAAAATGTGAAAGATTTTTCCATGTGTATAATTTATGAAAAAATTTCTTGTGATTAATAAATATACCGGTAATATCAATTGTAGATTCCTGATCTTTCCTAACCATCTCCCATTCACACCATTCATAATCAAGTTTGTCTGGTATAGTTTTTGTAACTTTACATTTCCAAAAGCGTATGGTACTATCACTGCACGCTGTTACAATTATGTATGGCGCAAAACAAGCAGGATATATAGATGAACTACTTAAGTGCCCTGCTGCTGGTGCCGCATGTATTACCTATTTATAGAGAGATAGAGATAGAGATAGAGACAGATAGAGAGAGAGAGAGAGAAAGAGAGAGAGAGAGAGAGAGAGAGAGAGAAAGATATATATTCCATTAGACAAAATTATAAATAAGAATAAAAACCTCCACTCCATCTGGTAATGGTAATTCTTGTGTGCAAACTTTGGTAGTTGTAATAAGAACATGGCTATTATGTCGATGATGAAGGAAAGCTGTATCATATTCGGCTTGACTTTCGCGTCTACTTCTACATCCATTTTGACTTGGTCTACGAGATCTTCTACCTTCTTGATGACTGGACCGTCCAGGTGTACCTTCCTCATCTTCATCTTGGACTAAATGAGAATCTGGGACATACATCATAGATCCTGATAATCCTGTAAAAATAAATACATTGTAAATAAGACACTGTTATAATATATTTTTCAATAAATGTGTAATATGTACCTGTTGTCTCAGGTTGCGATGCAATAACTAAACGCCACATGTGTACTGTTGTTCCTTGTTGAGTTCTTTCTAATACAACGATGTAAAATGGTTCTTCAAAAATTGCAGATTGTTGAAGATCCACCATAGCATCCAATGTCGATTCCATAAGACCTAAATCATTACTTGAGGTATCTACTCCACATTGTTTTTCATCGCTTCTTTCGCCAGTAATTAATTGTTCTTGGAATACATGAAGGAATTGTGTGTTTTGCCAATCCTAGAATTTCAAATATTATAATAATAAATACATTATTATAAAGATTTATTTTATTCCAATATAAAAATAAAATATTGCAAATGAACAAAACTTGCATGAGTAGCATCGTCGATAGCATCTAATTGTATAATACATCCTGGTCTAGCTGTTGATTGTTGAGAGACTATTTTTATTCTATCATGTATAGAATGTCTAATACCATCATCAGATGAAATATCTGTGGAAAGACTGGCCATTGAATCCTAAAAACAAAAAAAAATAATAATAATTAATAATGATTTAAAATTCTACTATATCAACTGTTAATATTGAAATAATTTGAATTGATTACAGACCATCATTCTGCTCCTTCTTTCACTGATGGATACTTCTGCTAACAAAGTTCTAGCATCAATGACAGCTTGATAAACTCTAAGACACTCCCCATCACTAGCAACGAAACAAGCACTAGGAGAATTAGATAAATTGCCTAATGTTGTGCTTGGTAATAATGTTGGAATCCAGGCAACGTTACTAAATGCAGAAATTTCTGGAGAATTAATACGTGCTAATTCAGAAACTCCGCCACTTTTAGACAGAGGTCCAACAGCATCTACTCTCCAAAGAATTAATTCACTGCAGAAGCCCTAATATATAAAAATATGTAATCATTAACAAACACACATACATATATGTTAACGAAAATATATACGTATATGTTAATGAAAATAAAAAAATGAAGATTACATTTATACATACAGCCGATGGCATGTCTTTTGACTTATTCACATCCTGTTTATGATCTACATGTTCTGTATTATCTGAATTTTTAGAACAAGTATTAGAAAACTCAGGTATATTATGATGTGAAGTTGTTACCAACAATGGAAGAACAGGATGACAAGTAATATCATTTACTCGAAAACGATGTCCAGAAGCTCTACATGCATGACCTATACTTAGCACCTAATAACAAAAACGTCGTGTTATAAAAAATATTTTACTTTTATATGTATATGTATATATATATATATATATATATATATAAAGAGAGAGAGAGAGAAATTTACCTGAGAGAATTTCGTCTTATCAGCAAATGTAAGTTGCCAAAGATTTAATGTTCCATTAGAGTGTTTTGACACCATTGATACCATTGGACTAGGATGAGTTAATAAATCATTAACAGTTTCTTGATTCTTTCCACTCTCTGCATTATTAACACCTGTTGAAGTTGTTTTATTTTGACCTTGATCAGCATGTTGCACGTTATTCAATAATTCTTGTCCTGCTCTTGAAGTTAATGTTGATTGTTCCTCATCTTGTTCAATAAGGCTTGGTAATGGTGTTGTTACTTCAGCAGCTTTAAAAATTTCTTAATGATTGATAAAATAGATAAGATACTACTAAGTGTAAATATTGTACATCCTTAATTAAGACCCATATTTTTACAATGATTCAATTACTTACGATCTGTAGGTTTAGTTGAAGATTTTGCAACTTCTCGAATGTTGAGTAAAGGTCCTCCAGTATTATGAGAATACATTGATACATTGTGGCTCATAGTAGATGCATCACCAAGAGGAAATGCATTTGGTATTCGTGTGGAAAATGAAATCTGTGCTTGTCTAAATGAACCAGGATGATATTCATCCAACCATTCGATATGCCATATCAAAAAGCTTCCATCTATAGGATGAATTGAGAAAAGCAAATCTGGATTATGATGCCAGTCTCTTAATAATGTTTCTATTTTTGTATCTAACGAATCTGGTGCATGATTCATTGAAGATGTTGCATCTGTTGCAATAGAATTTATAGATGTAGTATTGCTGTAATATAAATTGGTAGAATAATTTAACGCATTCATAATAAAATTATAACATTGTATGATATAAAAAATTACTGTATCATACCTAAGACTTTGATGAGAATGTGCACTATGAGCCAAGCTATGATGAGAGGAAGTAGTATGTGTAGTATGATGTTCATCACTGCTATGATCTTCTTGGCTTGCGGATCGTCCACCAACACCTTGCTTCTGTGCACTTTGCGATCGATTTCCTTTTTCTATATAGAGCATATAACAGGATAAGATGCTTCCTAATAAAGATATTCACTAAACAAAAAACTGTATTGCATGCAAGGAAATTTTGTTAATTCTATTACAGAAATATCAAAATTATTTAAGAAATATAATATGAAATATGAAATATCAAAATTATTTAATTTGAATTATTATTTATATAAGAAATATAATATGAAATATGAATATATAATACTATGTACAAATTTATATTTAATACATTTCTGAAATTGAAATTGTATTATGGACAATATATTAGTTATGAAACAAATTGTGATAAAAAATTTTAAAATTATTAAGTTAGCATATGATGAACTCAAAATAACAGAGTAAGGACATATATATAAATATATATATATAAGAAGTTACATAACTTACTTAATGTATATTCATCTTCTGAATCATGATCTATGTGATCAACTTCTTGTTGTTGCAATCCCTCTTCCTTTTCTACTACCTTTCGTGTAAGCTCTTGTAAAATACTTTCAGCTTGCATAGTAAAATGCATTTCTTTATTATTAAGCCAATGCAAAATGAAATTTGGTTCTCTTTCAGGATCTCCAGTTATTAAACTTGGTACTAATGGAATATCTGTAACATGAATATATATATTGCAAATTATATCAGAGTAATATTATCTTTATGTTTCAAATATTTAATATTTTATAATACCAGTCTCTGCATTAATGCTAGCTGCTAAGTGGAAGTGCATGCCTGGATAGTGGCCAGAACTTTGATAATTATTATGAAAGTCATGCACAGAATACGTTGAAGGTAAAGTTGGCAAAGTAGGTGCTGCATGGCCTGCTTGATGTTGTTGTTTAGCATGGCGACGAATATGAAAACATGTTCTGAAAATAACAGCAATTAAAAAACAAATTGTATTAGGAAAATATTCCTCAATCATGTAATTTTAATGTTTAAATATTATATTATTAATATAAGAATATATTCTACATACTTCATATGCTTCAGTCGTTGCATAAATCTATGTTTATGCATATTATGATGGCGATGTTTTCCATGATGTCCATGTCTGTCAGAACCTTCGAATTGACTCATATTAGCCAAACCTTCTATTTCAGGTGGTATGGTTTCTGTCCACACTCGACAAATGTTATCCCGGCATGAAGTTACCAACATGTTAGATACTGAGCCTCTAATTATTAAAAAGATTTTAATTAAAGTTCAATACCGATAGATAGATTCAGATAGATAAATTTTTACTAAATTTGTCTTATAATAGTATACATACTTGGGCATATATTTGCTTGTTTTTCTCCATGATAAATGCGTTACAGCACGTGGATGTGCTACGTATACAAAGCTGTAACTATCACTTGATAATGTTTGAGAAAAATTTGATTGATCCACACTTCGCAATGGAAAAACTAAATGTAAAAATAAATGTTGTTAAGATTACTTGATATATATACGTTATTATTTTAGAAGCAGATAAAGTACTAACTTTGTTTATTTTCAAACCAAATTTTGACTAATCTGTCGTTCATCCCTGTTGTTGCGAATAAAGTTCCATCTGGGCTAAATCTCATAAGATGTACTGGTGTAGCTGTACGACATTTCCATACACAATTCCATGCACCTGGATCATTAGCATTATTGGAATCCCCAGGTCCAGGACTTTCAGCTTCACCTCCAATAGAGAATGTCACTGCTCCAGCTACAGCAAAATATACATTTATATAACTTTCCATAAACCTTTTATGTAGTTTTATGATACTAAACTATACTTAAAAAAATATGCAATATATTTAATCATAAATCATCCATTATATGTTCATTAACAGTTTCAGGGGTATAATATCTAACATATAAAGCATTGACATTGCTGAGATAATGTATCAAAGCTTACAGTAATTCATGCTGGATTATTATTACTCAAAATGCTAAATAATATAAAATATTGGTGGTCTGAACTCTTATTAAATTAATTGAACTGAATATTTTATTACATGAAATGATTGCCACAAAATAATGTATGAACTAATATAAAATAACCATACTGACTAGAATATGTAATAGTTCTATGATAATTAATATATAAACGTAAATTAAAAGTATCATGATGATCATTATTCAAGCAAGAAAATAATCTAATGTAAATGAAATAATTGAATTGAATTAGCTAATATTCAACAATTAATTATAAATAATAATTTTAAAAAGACATATTCTCAAAGCTTTTCAACAATACAGTATTTTCACATGCAAACATTAATGTTCATTCTCTAAACGAATGAACTCACGATCTTGGGAAGAGTGTGTGGTAACATTTTGATCATTTCCACTCATAGTATTTTCTTCTGACTGTAACACTTTTGCCTTTGTAGCTGTACATAATATTTTTATATCAATAAGCTGTACATAATATTTTTATAAAATAAAAGTAGAGATTTGTATAACCAGATTTCTAATATGACTACATTTTTTCAGAATTTTGTCATTGTGCATATATACATTAAACTTACTATGCTCTTCTTGAAATGGCATAATATTTTGATGCCATAATTGCAAAAGTTCGCCACCTGTCAATAGCCTTGTTCCTTCTAAGTTCCATGACAAAGAAGTGATATTAGAATCTGTTTGTAAGCTTCCTGTTTGAACCCAACGATATTCCAATTGCTAAAAAAAAAATTACTTGTAAAAAATTCTATAAACATACTACATTTTTAATCATATAATATAAATTACAGAAATAATTTAAATATCATAAAAAAGAAATAATACACACGTGTAAACAGGTACTATGTATCAATGGTGTTGGCTCAAATATACAGACTTGATTTTCATAAGCTGCAGCAATCTTTCCTGTATCTGTACTACAATCCAAACAACTAATCCTAATATAATTGTGTACTGCTCCTGGTATAATTTGAACACGCTCGAAATTGTTAGCCAAAATGACAATGTTGCAACCAGCAGCGTAAGCCTGAATTTAATAGAAAATATATAAATTATATATATGCGACCTAATATTTCTATATCAAGATCCATATATTATATTTATAAATTTATTATATAAAGTATAAAATATTCTATAACGGATATCGCAAAGTGTACGAGGAGACAATGGAAACAGTATTTATAGATAACGTTATTCAATTGTCATCATATCGCAAAATTAAACAATATCGAATAAATAACTTATTGGGAAGGCATACAAGAAATAAATGCATAACAAAAGTGTTTCTAATCAGCTGACTCTCATATACGTTGAGTCAAATTCATTTTTTTCCTCTTCAATATCGCGACGTAAGATCGTTATCTCTACAAGGACGATATAATAAAGATCGTATAATATATACATAGAAAAAAAATGAGTCTAAAGGAAATAAGGTAATAAACTCACCGTGAAAGATATTCCCTCGACAGAACCGACAGCGTAGCAGCGGTCACCTGCATTGCAGGCCCCGCTTAATATTTGATGACAATTCATTTTGCGATTTTGTTACGATCAGATCATTTTGAAACACGAATTTAATTTCTAACCAATATAAGTATCACGCACGAGTTAATCAGCTACCAACTCCTCCTCTCGCAATCCCGAAGGGACACGTAAAATTGACGTGACACAGTAATCCAGCCGCGAAGGTGCGGCCATCTTTAAATGGATATCTATCACTATATTTCTCCCTTTCTTCCTCAAATGAATCTAGTCATAAAAAAGAACAATCTCTAGATGTAACTCCTTCATAACGTTGTAACATGAAACTTCTGCGCAAATACTTATTATCATTTTAGGTCTCTCCTTTATTGAGTTATATCAAACGTATAGATATAAACGATATTACAACAGTGTTCGAATTGGCAGCTCACGCAATTGGTACTCTCATTGAAGTTCAACCAATCAGCTGTCAACGGTATGCAGTGCCCTCCGTCGGTAGAATACAAAAATATCGATATTATTCATGAAAAAAGAAAAAATTTAAAAAAGCCCGCCTATAGTAATCGATAGGGAAACGTTTTTATTCTGATAATTGACAGAGCATAGCAACTCCTCGCATAATCCAATGTTCCGGTGGCATTGTTGTGGGTAACCACATAGCTATAACAAAATTTGTCGAATGTCCTGTAGTTGACAATACTCCTCGACGCTCGCTGGTTTTATAAAGTGGACATGTATACGTTCGTCTTTCCTTGATATCCTCTTTCCTTGTTGGTAGCAACCACAACTAAAAAAGGAACGTATTTAGAAATTACGCCTCGTTAAAACGATAATACCTACTGTTGCAGGACCCGTCCTCTATTCAATTACAAATAACATGCGCTAAGCTTATTATATAATCCATAAAAAGCAACGACTAAAGGCATGTCTAATACATAATCTAATGTAGGAAGTAACGTAAAAAGAAAAAAAGAAAGAGAAAGAAAATAAATTTTATTATCCTAATCTGAATATCACGAGAAATTCAATGAGTAGATATATCAATGTTGTATATTTACAAAAGGCATATCGTCGTAAAGGACCTTGGGTGCACTTTCCTTCAACTTCATTTCGTTTCTGTCGAATCTAGCACCGTCCAAAAATAATCCGTAAATATAAATTCCATTCTCAGGCGGGGTATTAAAAACTGTTTCTTTGAGAATAATGAAGTCGTAAACCAAATGATCGATTGGTATACTGTATTTTCTCGCGTAGTTCTGCCTACTACCGGTTAAAAATGCTTGGGTAAAATAAAATCCTGATAGCCAAAAAGTCGTAGGAGGACCTTCGTCGTACCATTTCTGTGAAATATCAGTGCGGTAGTGGTACAATAATATTGATCGTTTGTCGTAAGTATTACCTGTAAAAAATTTAAACGTTGCAAAAAGTCGTTTATGTAACTACCGAGAGGTTTCAAGGAGGGATAAGAGTGTTGCATCCAATAAGATGGTATTTTAGCAGTCAATATTGTCCCATAAATATCTTCGAGCTCGAAAGACATAACGATGAAACCTGTTCGAAAAGGACTAAGATTTAGATTTCATTAAAAATTGTAGATCGATCAATGATACGAAACGAGGACGTATAGTTTGTTACAATAAATTTTAAAGAAGAAGGAGACCTTTTATGGCTTTTTGGATATTGATCAAGCTATTTCGAATACAGTTCAATAATTTATTGAAACGACCCATTTCTTGCACTAATACGGTATTCATGCTTTGAGTGTAAGATGTAGGATATTTCTCGTTCGCAGTTTGGAGATCATAATCCGCTGGAAGTTTGCTCAAAATATCGGCAGAAACGTTGAAGACTATCTCGTCGCTCGTCATCGCCCCAGTTCCAGTTTTAACCGTCTCCTGCGAAGCGAAGAAATTTATCGTTTCGTTGCGTGCAACGTTAATCTATTTTTGCGCCTTATTATTCGAGAGTTTTTCTTCGCTAAAAATCGATCGATCAAAATCTCGTTCCAATTGGAAGAATACGTACCCTTATCTGCCATAGATCCTGCGTGTTAACATATCGAATGATTAAAATATCGAAATGATTAAAATTGATTACTGGCTAATCGGATAATTAATGATTCATATTCACATACTATATACCTACCAGACGATCCTTGATAGCAAAAATCAAACAATTCAATTTCATATTAAAAATATATAACGATCGTTATAAAACAAACAAAATCGCTATCGATCCTACCTGAGTCAATAAAATAGAAGTGAAAAGCAACGACGTTTCTTGCTGATCCTTAATAATATCCGCATTTTCGTTCATTCCAAAAACACTCGGCGCAGTAATTAACGGAAGATTTTTCGTATATTCTACGTAAGCATCGTATTCTCTGACTGGGGGACAGTAATAAATTTTTGAACTGGTATCAAAATAATAGATATCTTCTCGGAGTGCTTCCCTATGAATTATAACATAAAGAAAAAAACAAAAAAGAATGGCAGATAGATATTTTTCCAATCAACAACAATTGCTGAATTACTTACTCGCAATAAAATTTCTCTAAAATAGTATTCAATGTTCTACGATCCCATTCGTCGGTAACTCTACCACCATAATTACATTCTCCAGTAAGATACTTCAGTGCTTCAAACTGTACGTCCTCGTATTCATTTAGAAACATGTGCAATTGGAGAACGCTGACTCTCAAATCTGTTTCGTTAAATTCGTAGGATATATTCCAGCCAATAGGGCCGAAATTTCGTCTTTCTTGTACGATGGCGTGAAAGAAGCATAGAGAATAGATTAATCTTTTAAAAGTATCGCTCTGACTGCAGGACTCAAAAAAGTCAGTATCATTGATCGGATCATTCATGTACGATCGTATGATGTTAGCTCTCAAGCCTTTGGGAGGCTCGTTCGTCATTTTAATGCCATTTTGAAGAACCGAAATGGGAAAGTGTTCAGCTGGATAGCTAGTGAGCCACAATCGAAAGTCCGGATGAATTGCCTCAGGCATGAAGCCTTCGCAGATCTTCTCCAAGGTCGGCATCCAACTCTTCGCGAGATGACAGTTTTGTAGAACCACCCAATGACCATGCGTTACACCGTTTTCTATTAGTTCCTCAGCGATCGGTCCTTGACCTGAATAATAATGCATAGATAGAGAAAATAGAAAAGAAAATGACGAGTGTAATCTACATGCTCGATTATAAATAGCTAGATTTTTACCTTGTCCCAGGGACAAATAAAATAGTCGATTTGCTCCGTAACCTAGATCATCAGCAAATTTTAACAATATTTGCGCTGGATCAGCTCCAGGAGTTAATACGAATATCAATGGAATGCAATTATTAGAATCGGCATACGAAGAAACCAAATCGAATGTCGGTGCCTCCACAAACTGCGGACCAAGTTCAGCTAAAAATAATTTTCTATGTACTCTCGTTCTATTTAATAATTGATTAAGGCTCAAGGATAAATAAAAGGTACCCTCGACGAAATTTTGAACAGCTGGTACGATTTTATCCGGTCTAATACATCTCAATATCAACAGCTTTTGAAACATGTCGATTTTATCGTATGGAACTGGAAATATCGTGTTCTGCGGTTCTTTCGAATCGAACACTGTCTTCCATTCTTTACTTTTCGTGATGAAATTTTCTTTAATACCCTGAACGATTCAAAATCGAAATGTTTACAAACGTTATTTCTCTTTTTGCGAACCTTTCAATAGTATTTAAATAATAATCTCACAGAAAATCCCGTGACTTCGTCAAGTCTGCATAATTCATCCCACTGTTTAATAGGTAGCCATGTAGTTGGATTAACATAAGGATTATCAAGACCAACTCCACCCGTTAAAAGAAAAATCCATTGAGGCATGGAAAGCTTATTTTGTTGTTTCAACAAGTTAATAACAAGAAGTAAAGAGAACAAAAGTTTATCCTTTTCGAATAGGGATCTACATATGTTTAAAAATAGCGAATAAGTGAAGTACTCGATGAGATCTTTCAAACGTTGCTCCAAATTTTCCGCAGGATGTGTATTTTCAATCGCCATAGTGTAAAGATTGACAAACCACACTAATGAATATTGATACATCGGATCTATGTTTGCTAGTACAGCTGTAAATAAACACTTGTCATAAATAAAATATTATAGCAAATAAATTATTCTGTTTTTTTTTTTTTTTTTTCATATGCCATACCAATAGTGAAGAACAATACGGTAGAATGAATTGCAATTGGGGTATATTGAAGTCGAGCGGCATCGATCGATTTCTCGGTGATTTCAGTGGCCGCCTGTTTTATATGAATATCGTCGCTCAAATTTTTCGAAGACGTTAGTATATCGATTGCACCTTCGTCTTCGAGAATATTACCTTCGGCTACGGACAATACCTCTAAAATTTTATCCTCCGTTTCCTTCAACAATCTGAATATACATAAAGAGAAAAGGAGAGTCAGAAACTTGCACGCAACAAAAAAAAAATTAGAAAGGAAAGTAATAACGATCACCTTTTATTCGTGGCGCTCTGTAAAATCAATGCATTCTTTTCGGATTCCAAGTCTGGCCTTTCCTTAGCAACGACTATGCCGAGCAATTGATCATCCAATCCTTCCGGTGTAATCACAAAATTGACCAATGTAACTTTAACAGCTACTTCTGGTAAATAATGAGGATTTCTCAGTTTGGTCGTTATGTAAAACCTGTGAAAAGAGATTGAACGTGCGAATATTTCTCTCTAATATCGTTACGATTACTATCTTACGGTAAGCCTACCTAAAATTATTATTATATTCAATTATGGTTTCACCTAATCTAATACATAAAACACCACTTTGTTTGAACGTTTGTTTCAAAAGGATTGGCTCGAGAACAGCGTCCAGTTCTTCTTCAATATTCTCTAATAACACTGGTTGCCCAAATTGAATGGCATTCTCTAAAACCCTGACGTAGTCCATTTGTGTCAATCGAATGATACCGATATTATTAACCTTTTCCATATTTTTGATCCATTTATTCGCTTGATTCTGAGGATCTATCATTAGTGGCCATCTTCTTGCATTTCTATGACATAGAATAAATGTTTGAATATATTATAATAATAACAATTACTTTTTCGTTGATCATATTTAGATCACGAGCGCACTTACGTCACGATAATACCATTGTCAATAGAAAATAGATCACTCGGTAATCCAAATATATTCCAATCTCTTATTAAAACGGGATCGCCGAGTACGTCTCGCAATTGAAAATCTTTCGTGCATATCACCTCTAAATTTGTACAAAGCTCTACCCATTCCGTAACTTGTTGTATACGAAACGGCATTGTAAATGGACCAAGATAAGCGATCACTCCGGAGGCGATGATGACGTCTCCAGTTAACCGATAATATCTATCATTTAATTAAGGTAAGAAGAGTTTTATATCAGTTGAACTTTCTTTTTTAATTGACGATGAAATTTTTATGATCGTTACGATAAAACTCGAGATAAAATACAAGAGAAAAATAAATTAAGAGAAAGCGGAAGTATAGAATGGATTTAACTCTAAAACCTGGATGCTTTCTCACATCCATGTCCAATTAATTCTAAATTAATGCTTTCTCACTCTCATTTACTTAATTGTGATTTTTATCTTTTTCTTCTTCTTTTTTTTTTTTTTTTTTATTATAATGAAAAAGGAACTACCTATCTCCGAGTTCTTGAGCACTCAGCAACCAACGATTATATTCTCCGCCTAATCCACCAATAAGTTCTTCTGCACGTTTTATCTTTAGTTCGCAATCGGTCACCTGATCGGACATCGCTTGAAAATCTGCCTTTCTTTGATTTAATAATTTTTCCAGAGAGATCAATTTGTTCTAACGGCGACAATGACAACGAAGGAAAATTAAAAAATACGTAAAACGTAAATAGGATGAAAGATGAAAGTCGAGAGAGAGAGAGAGAGAGAGAGAGAGAGAGAGAGAGAGAGAGACGTGGATTTTAAAATAGCCAACATACTTGAACTTCTTGCAATTGGTCCCGTTTTAAATTCAACTCGTCCAATGCTTCTTTGTATGTCGCTTCAGCCTCAGCCAAAGCCTCCTTTTTTGGAGCAACCACTTTCGCTACTTTGTCGTACTCTGACATCGCCATGACCCATCGACAAAGTCCCTCGCAAGCCGTCGAGACTTTCTTGATTTTTTCGGGATCGAAATCGGGCTTTGTCAAATAATTCTTACGGATATTTTCTATGACTTTTTCGGGTATATTGTCCTTGTCAAAGTTCAACAAGGAATCAAGAAATTTAGCATCGCTTAGCATTCTTAAAGAAGCCTTCCAATAATCATCGACTATACCGTCCTTCGTCTGTATTCTATCTGGCTTTATTTCCTGAAACGATAATCAATCGATGAAAATTATGAAACAGTTCGAACATATGTATATTAAAAAAAAAAAAAAAAATTTTTTAATCATTATAGAGAATACCCTAAGAACGCAAACGCTTTCGACGATAAGTTTCACAGCATACGGTGGACGTTTCATAACCTTGACTACTGCGATATCTTTTGATGTTAAGGTATCAAGAGCTGCCTGAGCATTACGCAAAAATGGCATAGCTTCTGCTAAGCTCGCATCGCATTCTGCTTTAATTGCAGCTGCTGCATCAGCGACAGTCTACAAAAGATAATTTCCAATGGCGAGAGCTCGTTAAATCAATGATGTTTTTTTTTATATCACAATTCATTATGTCCTTACTTGAGCTGCAATTTCGTCGCGTTTTACGATCTTTTCGAATTCCGCTACATCCTGATTCTCTTTTTCGATATCGATCAACATTTTTTGAACATCTTGAGTAGCAGTGACCAGCTGTGGTTGCAATTTTCTTAAAGTCTCTTGCATATCCGCGACCTGTTGCTGTGTACTGTCTAATCGGCCTAAACCACCCTGATATCGAGCTTTGGCGAGTAATATCTCTCTATGATGATACGGATACGACAAATTTATTAACAAAATAAAGAATGGAATAGTATAATGTTCAGAGAAGAAATTAATATTTATTCAAATATTAATCGTCTATATATTTTTACCGTCTTTTCTTATCTAGAAGATCCTTGAAAGTATTGATCATCTCGAGGTAGGACGTTGGCGTTACATAGTTGTATCTATTCAGGCGTATCAAAAATTCTACACTTAATTTTTCCGTGGACACGTGAAAGAAACGGCACATGTCTATTCCAACTTGTCTCTCGTGATCCGACAATTCGATTTCAGATAAAAATTTCGTTGCAACAGCAATCAGCGCGTCCTCAGGCCATGCCTTGAAAAATATAACAATGATAATGAGATTATGTTCGAAGATAGAAATCGGTCGATCGAAGAAATATATTTGTGGTATACTTGAAGCCAATCGATGGTACAGCAATTAACCAAAGCCGGAAACTTTCTAATCCGATTTCTAAAACCATCGCCGATCGGTGACATGGCGACGACTATGTGAAGCTGATCACGTGCTATTTGAACAAAAAGATTGAAGAGAGCAACCAAGCTACCGTCTGTTTGCAGGGATCGTTCTCGTTGTCGATCGATTTGTCGCATTTTCTCGCAAATTTCAACTTTCTCTTCGTTATTGAATATGTTAGGCACCTATGCGATCAATTTGAATGTAATAAGATATCTAAGATCGATGACAACCATTAACAGATAATAAATAATAACATACTTCTCCAGAATTCAGCATATTACTGATATCCTCTAAAAAGCTCTCCTCTTTGATTTGAATGTCGGTAAAGAGAAATGTCGAATGCAATTCCGTGGCAGTCGCCTTACGCATGATCGATTTAATATCCTCGTGCCATTCATTAATACTATATTGCTTGCTGATCTCAACTTGAAAAACGTCGTAATCGCAAATGTGTGATGCCAATCTGGTCAAGGATTGTCTTCCAGAACCACCAACACCGACCAAAAGAGCATGACTTCTTGGTTGCTTGATGATACGAGAGATTTTTGACAAATGCTCAATGGCAAAGCTGAATCACAAAAGAGCAGAATATAAATTTCAAAACGTACTTGTGTATTCGTTATTGAATTAAAATAATAAAAGTGATACCGGAACAAAACTAAGTACATCGGTTTCTTCGACATGGCATTGTATTCCGTCAAATAAGTCTCGACAATTTCTCGTAATTTTTCTAAGTCAAATACTTCTTTATACAAACGAACGTCCACCTTTGTATCAATAAAATCACAATACAATAATTTTCTCAATTCGTAATCGGTGATCTAAAACGATAAACTAGATAAACCTTCCATGAAACAATAAGACATTTTGATCGTAATTAAATGTAATATGTAATACTTTGCCGGTTGGGCTACCCCGAAGAAAATCTTTGAACAATTCTTCCATGGAGATATCCATGTGTTTTTTCAGAGTAAAATGCAATTGTTCGATAAGCCAACTCATATCCATTTCATCGACTAATCTATCTCCAAATACACGTAATATCTCATGAACCCATAATCTTTTCATACTTGCCAAAGTCGACATTGCTTCGGGAACAGACAAAAGTATACCCTATGTTTCAAAAATATTTTCTATCAGTCGCGAGTTAAAGTATATTGTTAAATAATTTTTACAAACGAAATATAAAACCTGTATCACTCTGGAAAAATCTCGAAGGTTGAATATATAATGACATTTCGCTGGCGTTGGTAAAAGATTCTTAAGACTTTCCTTAAAGACATCCAAAGTCGCGTAGACGATCTGATCGATGCACGGATCAAATTCTTTGCCAAAACCTCTAAATAATTGAAAACAAAATGATGTTCTCGTAAATGATCATGATAAAAAAAAAAAAAAAACAGAAAAATTGACTGACCTTGTGTCGAGATGCCATAATACGATTTTACTGAATATCATTACCATAACGTCGTCCTCGAAATCAGATATGGTTAAAGCGAAGAAGTGCCTCTTGAATCGTGGAGTGATATCTTTCCCTCCACCAATGGGCGGTGCCATGGCACACATCAATTGTATCTCGATCAACTTGATCGGTATCATTTCTTTTAAATCGTACCTACGTTTAAAATAAATAAGTTTGACAAATAAACTCTATAAAAATTGATGCTTATCGTTATTAAAATAATTTTATCACCATTGCCAGTGATCAAGCCATTGACGAAGCAATTCTATCGGTGGTTGTGCACCGTAGGTTTCCTTCAATGGCATCGATATGTCATCGACAAAAATAATCCATCGTTTTCCAACAGGTGGACCGTAAACACCTTTGCGCCTTCTATCAAGCTTGCTCATTATTATTTCTTGAGTCTGATTGGCCGTAGTTTGTGCGGAGAAGTTAATAAACAACGGCTTATTAACGGTCGAATTATTTTTTTTCAATAAGAAATCAGTTATATAAACAGATTTGCCCGTTCCTGTTGGTCCAACAAAAAGTACAGGTTTTTCGTGTTGAACTAGTAACTGAAAGAGAGCAGTATAACGTATTGTTTCCACGGTTGGAACTATTATTTGATTAACTGGGATATCTCGAGGGATGGGGGGAACGTTGATCAATTCGTCCGACCATAACTTCCACTTTCCTTTACCCTGAAGACATAATAATTTTTATTTGCAGCTTGAATGAACGTGTCAGCTTCGTCTTCGTATAAAATCGTTTTTACCTCTTTAATGAATCTATAATCAAAAACAAGATTACTCTTGGGCATGACAAAGATGTATGGTTTTTCAGGTTGTGGTATCGGTTCTTCAAATTGATATTTTTCCATTAGTGCTAATGGAAATTCTTTTTCCATCAAACCACGGAAAAGTATACTGAATTGTTCTCTGGAACTTGAGTCCAAAGTACCACCCATTGCCCATATACAAGAGAAGAAAAAAGATCCCTGTGTTATCGTATATTTTATTAAATAGGTGTGTGTATATATATATATATACATACATACGTACATATATACATACATACATACATACATATATATATATATATATATATATATATATATGTATGTATATACCTCAACTTGTGCTCGAAGGTCATATTCGTCGATATTTTTCGCTAACTTCTCGTCGTGATATTCCTCGATGAAACAGTCCATCAGATACGTTATCGATCGCAAGTAATTCGAATCAGGCATTGGACACAATTCCTTCAAATAAAAGTCTATTTAATCAAAGAATTATATAAATGGAGTAATAAATGATATACCTTAACATTACCACGACGTAAGAAACGGAAAAGTGGTTTACAAAATCTTATGAACAGTGATTCGTAAAGAAAATTTTTTAACCAAGGATCTATTTTTGCTGGGGTCATAGAAATCCATGATAATAACAATGGCTTCCATCCCAACGCAGAGGGTTCCATATAAATCATACCTAGTTTTTCCACGTACAACACAGTACTTATTATTTATAGACGAAGAAAGCAAAAAAAAAACAATGACGTCGAAGATAAAAAGTTGACATTACCACAACGTGACACAGTAGCTGGTGAAGCGGCTTCAAGGTCCATCGGTTCGAAAACTAAATTAGTCTTCGGTGCTAATTGTATCACTTCACCGCTCATGAGACATAATTTCTTGTTATCATCCAAAACCGTGTTCATACTTTCAATCCAGATAGCATCGATAGGTCCGTCAAAGACCAACCATTTGCGATTGGCGTTAGTAGAAATAGCGAAGGTACGATAGCTTACAGCTAAAATTCCATCTTTCCATTCGTGAGAAGCAGGATCAAATTCTCCATACAATTGGCCCATAGTTATCGCTTTAGGATTCATCACGGTTATCTCTACTTTGTTTTCGTTTAAAAGATTCTAAAGGGATATATTAATATATGATAAATATGTTAATCGATAATTATCGAGATATAGGATTTTACGAAATTACCATTTCTTCACAAATTCTAAGAGCATCGGCTAATATCCTATATGCTGTAGTTTTTCCACCGAAAGGGAAACCAACGATCATGAAACCATGCCTAACAATCATCATCTCATAAATCTGTTGTATTTTCTCGAGGAAGATAGGAACGCATTGAATATTAGATTCCGAGCAAGCCTTTTCCGTACATTCGTTCAAGTACGTGTAATCTGGCGTGGGAAGAATCACATTTGGGAATAGATCTGACATAATACCCTAAAGAAAAAAAAATATATATATATTATTCAATATGATAACCATTCCAGCTGATATATAAAGAATATATACGTACGTTGAATAATGGTATATCTTGATTAAGAAATTTCGGTAAATTTACGTCCTTGATACTACGCAGCATTAAAATGTCCTCGTTTTCTTCGGGATACTTTAGCTTTAAATTGCCCGCAGCTATCAGAACAGATTTCACGGCTCTCATGCCGTAATCATAATGATTTTGACTGGATAACTGTTCGGAACAGAGCCTGTAAGCTACGACAATTTTAACGGATAACGGTCGAGCTTCGTAGAAACCGTAAGAGTAGAGTGTATTCTCTGCTATTAAAGCATAGTCCGGTACCTAATATAGAACGTTAAATAAAATTATTTAAATTCAATCTTACGATTAACATTTGTCTTTCTTAAACTAACCATCATGGCAACCGGTCTAAAGAGAGCTTTCAAATTATCAGGTAATTCGGTTCGTCCGGCATAGCCCGGATTCATTGTAATGAAACAGGCACAAGTTGGATCTAATTTCAATTCGGTATCCTCGAATATCAATATCTCTTTTCCTGCGTTGACCGCTCGTTGAATCGTTAAAATTTGTTGAGCTACAACGGACAAAACTTCCAAATCGATTCGATTAAACTCGTCGAAACAAGACCAAGCTCCACTGGCAGCCAAACCCTGACAAAATGATAGACAGTCAAATATACGACGATGGTTTTAAAAATTAAAAATGTTTCACCTTCATAAATTTTCCTAAAGCTATATAATCCAAGCCTTCTGAACAATTAAAGACGACACATTGTTTGGCAACAGCTTTTGCCATGTCCTTTGTGGTTTCCGTTTTACCAGTACCAGCAGGACCTTCTGGTGCACCACCAAGATTCAAATTTAATGCACCGAAAAGCGTTCTATAACACCTATCTGTTAATGGCGTTATCACCAATCTCGACGTATTACCTAAATACTCATAGGCGTATTTCAAAGTTGAGTTTATCATCATCACGTACAAGTCTTCTTTCTGTATGATTCAAGATTGAAAGAAAAAAAAAATAAATAAATATGATTAGGGCATATTTTTAATATAACAATTAAAAATTATAAATGTATATTGACCGTCCAATAATATCTCATCTGAGAAAGCCATTTAAAGTCGGTTGAATGAGATACTCCTTGTTCAAATAATTCTGTTATAACGTCTTTCCCATGAACGTCTAAAGTTACTAAAGCTTCTGCAATTACAGAGGATATAATATCATAACGTTCAGAATACCGAGGGAACATTTCTGTAATAGAATTCTGTTAATTAAAAAGATTACCTAAGGTCGTTCGATTTTGTTTCGACAGTTTGCTGCGTACCAACTTGACTATGTCATTAAGCTCGTTTATACAAACTTGAATGTAATCTTTAAGACCTTTAGGACTACTAGAAAATGAATCAGTCGTGTAAGCGGTCCAATAAAGTTTACTTATACATAAAATCGTTTGTCCAGGCCAATCTAAAGCCCATTGACATCTAGCTTTTGTCACGAACGCATCTTTTGCTCGTATGACCTGAACAATCATAATAATCGTACATAGTTCTAGCACAATCAAATTCAAATTGTTTGATTATGCAATATATTGATTAAATAAACAGTTCCGATTTACTTGTGCCCTAACGCTCTTCTTCATAACAATCTCCAATTGTAATAGCCACTTTTCTACTTGTCCTCGAGCAGCGACAGTGTCAATTATGTCTTCAAACAGAACCATTTCTCCTTCCGAAGACTCCATCGTCGTTGCTTCCATTTTATCCGTGAAACTAAGTTTCGCGATACCCTCGAAACATTTCTTCAAATGCGGTTGAACTCTGTTACCGATCAATATAATTTGACGAACACGTTCACGAGTTAATTACCTTCTAACGCACATATTACCTTGTAGGATCTTTCGTTTCCGATAATATCTCCAATAACTCGTCGTTTGATAAGAAGAAAAATCTTGCAAAGTATAATCTCTTCTTTTCCAAATATGCCACCAGACCTTTCTGAACGAGATCGAGTAAATTCGCACATTTTTTGAAACGTTCCAACATCTTCTCGATTTGAATAACGGACATAACTCTTGGATCATTGGCTACTGCTGCCATAATCTCTTTCCAAATCTGTTACGATATTACATTTAATATCTTTTCTCGAATAATATATAAGAAAATATCAAACGATTAACCTTATCAACGGCACTAAATCGTCGACCTTCCTCCGGCATTTGTTGCTGAATATCTGGCGATGAAAAAATTGGCTCGAGATACATCCAAGTACCTTGAACGGCTAACCAATAATCTATAATATCTTGCAATAAAAGTAACTTCGCTTCCCATTCACTGAAAGAAGAAACAATCTAATTTGACGAGAATAGAAAGAAGTGAAAAGAATTTTTTCAAACGAAAAAAGAAAAAAAAAGGAAAAAAACCTACATAGTTTCCTGCTCAAATGGCTTGATGTAGAGAGAATTTTTCATAGTCTGTGCCTTGGTCAAATGATCGTCCAGCAATAATTGTATTTCATCAACGCTAGCTATAACGTAAGTACCGGTATCACGATAAGGATTCACTACAAACGCTATATCTGCCCATTCCGTGTACATTTTGTTCAAGGATTTTTCAAGATTTCCTTCCTTCATTGCAGCCTCCGAAATTGCTTCGAATTTTGGAACGTAATCAGCTAGACCATAATCTAAAATCTATAACGAAAACGATTCGGGATATTCGGATCTTTAGATTTTTGTTGACGTGTAATGAAAACTTATTAACCTTAGCCATTGTCATGTATTTATCGACTTTTATCGGGAATCCAACAATCTCTGAGATCTGTTCCCAGTGACGACTTTTCATGAACGGATTTCCTAACGTCAATATCACTGGCATATGTCCTTTGAACTCTTCTATTTTGCTAACTATAGTCTCCGCTAATTTTTTAGGTATTGGCTCTTGAAACATTTTTTCTAACTTGTACGCAGTTCTATATGCTGTTCCAGTTTCGGATTCTATTTCTTCTGGATCATGCGAGCCAATCATCGAATTCATCCATAAATCGATATTCGTAAAGGCTTCACAGGCTATGTCGAAAAGTTTTTTGTATGGTGATAATTGATCGGCAATCTGTTTCAAGGACATCGATTAAGGTTGATTGAAAAATCGTTTCAACGACGTGGTATCTTTATTTTACGTTTTATTTTCTTTCGATCCAATTTAATTTCCTTTTACCTTCTTTCTTAAAGGATATTGCGTGAGTTCCCAACCAAACAATTGTTCTTCCTCGTTAAACCTATCGATCGTTTCCATCGCAGCAATTATTTTATTTTCTAAACTGGTAGCTTTTTTCCTATAACGATAAATCTCATCGATATTGCCCCAATATTGTATTTCGTCGCAATATTTTGCGTATATTTCGAGATCCTTCTCAAACTTGCCGATTTTCTCTTTCAACATCTTCTGATACTCGCCAGTTTTGCTCGCGATGATCTCTCTATGCTGTTCAAAGATAGAAGATATGTTGTGATACCTAAAGAACGAATGAAAAGTTTTCTAAATGAAATAATCAGTATAATCGACGACGGTAACGAAAATGAAATGAAATTTAAGAGATTCACCATTGAAAAGCAAAATTGTTTGTTTTGAGTTCAACTGGTGTCAAAATCCAATAGTCCGATATAAAGAGAATATATTTTCTTAAATCCTTCAATCGATTTTCAAGGATAAAAATCGTTTCAGTTTCAGCGGTATTTATGAATTCTTTGAGTTTAACGAGTTCAGACGTATTTGGTGGTATACTCAGCGCTTGGTCTGCTATATTTTGATAAAATTCTCCTATACTAATGCAACATTGTATTATGAACTAAATCATTGTAACATAATATGATGAAATAAATTCAACTTTTACAGATCACCAATATTAACTCTAATACTTACTCTCGCATATTTCGTTGATAATCGTCGACCATTTTAGAAAGCAAAAGTTCTTTTAAACGATCAGCCTCGAAGACTATATGATCTATGAGATCCTTTCTACGAACCTCGAAAAGTTTTCCGAAATAAGTACGATCTAATATAATTGGAAGATTATGACTCAGTTGATAATAATGATCAATGATATCGCAATATTCTTCGAAAGATCGAGGTGGATCGGCTTGTAAAAATGGTTCCACGACATCCTCCTCTTCAACTTCCTCGATCAATTTCGTATAGATCATGAAATCATCTAATTGTTTTTCTACCTCGACTTTATGTACATTTATCAATTCGGCGATCTTATTGGAATAATGTTCCAACAAATCCGTCGATATTAGTGGCTGAAATAATAATACAAAATAAATTTTCAATTACTCGCATAATAACAACCAATGATATCTTCAACGCACCTTCAACATATTTTTCGAATTCTCAGAAGATTTCTCATCCTCGATACGTGGATAGACCGTAACAGCCTCGTAGATCGCGTGTAAAAGTGACGTCAAAGTTTCTACGAACGTTGTGAAAGACGGATCAAAGGAAATTGTTTTCTTCTTAACGATTACTTTCATATTGAATCCACAATTTTTACCCTGAACAATAGTAACATAAATAGAAACATTCTTTACGGAACCACCATTTTGTTTTTAACAAATAGTTTTTTCTTTCTTCAAACAAATAAAACAAATAGTGTATTTTCTTTCTTCAAACAAATCTAACAAATAGTGTTTTCTTTTCTTTCTTTCTTTCTTTCTTTTTTTCTCTCTTTATTTTCTTGTTTTGTTTCTTTAATTACTTACACCCACGTCCATGAGGTAATCGATATAATCCTCCATGGAATTGAGACAGAGTTCTCGCAATTGCGTTTCCATTATCAAAGCGAGACAATCGTAAGTCTTTTTTAATTCGGACGCACCTATTGAAGTTTCAACTTTATGCGAACGTTCCTTCTTCCTTAACTTGCCGTAATTATGATAATTAAATATAAACGATAAATATTTCATCAATATCATTGAATGCGATCGAAAGTAAATAAAAAAGGAGGAATACTTTATCTTACATTACAAAATACAGCTTGAATTTTTGGCATCCAATTAGTTTCGAGATCATTCCTCATGTTTCGAAGCATTCTTGTTATCCTGTACTCGAAACTCCCAAGGTCATACGGTTTTCCATAAGACGCTAACATTTCTACGTCGATCTGTCTTTTATTACTGCGACAAAAATTAATGGAATCAGACGATCATCGAAATTTTTAACAAATCCATTCTACTTATTCGATTGACGAACCTGAATTCTCTGATCCAATAATCCAAAGATCTGTGCATATAATTATTGTAAAGAATAGTGATCCTTTCAATCTTTGATTTCCTTCTTCTATATCGATATTTGTATTCCAATGAAAATCGTCTGATCTCTTCACTCTCCTTAGTTTTTGATAACTACAAAATAAATTCGTATTGCCTTCTTTATAAATTTATCGACGTAAAGAAAATTTCTAAAAGGAAATGTAAAGGAAGAACTTATGGAAGAACCTTTTCGAACAATTCGTAATCGTCTCTCAAAGGTTCCTGCAGAACAAAATCAATAACGGCCTTTTTAGTAGTCAAATTATAATCATTCTTCGTTTCTTGAAGGACTTCATTCAAAAGTTCTGGAAATTTCGTTTGCCATTTAGCTGGAATCAAATTTAAAATATTCTCCAAAGTTTTAATGTCTATCGATTTGATGTGTACGTCATCGATCGCATGAAGAACGTAATAATGGTATCTCAAAAGATCCTCTTCGCTCTTTGTAAGCCCGAGCACTTTGGTATCAAAATACACATCTTCTTCCTCTTCTTCCTCCTTCTTTAAAGTTATTGCTTTGATCAATGATTCACGAAATTCAGCTCTTTTTTTTCGAAGAGACAAATAAAGTTTGTTCTTTTGAGAAGAAAGGACCATCTCGTTCTTCTTTTTATTTCTTATCATTGAACACTGTGATATTCTAAGAAACATTGTTTTTTTCAAGAAATTTTATTTTAGATATTAATAATATATTTTTATTATTATTTATATTATATATATATATATATATATATTAATCATATTTATAAAATAAACGATATTAAATAAAATAAAATACAAATATTATTTCTTTAAACAAATAAATTGATTTGGTGAGAGGACATTTTTTTTAGAGATGAACGTGTCGTCGAAGAATAGAAAGAAAGATAAAAAATATATATATTTTTTTTTTTTTAATTGAACGAACCTTGAAGTCTTTTCAGTGTTGGGATCTATGCTAGATCGGGGATAATTGAGCGTAGGTATCCTTGCGATCGTTAACATTTTACCGTCGGTGTCCTTTATTCGAAAAGCTCGTTTTGTCTGAACAATTTTAAACGTCGGATCTTCTCTGTGTCTTTTCAATGATTTTGAAAGTTTCTTTTTGCGAATAACATCGCATTTTTTAATGTTGACTCCTTCGACGTCATTGGAGCACTCCATGTTCTATGATTCTTAAAGTCCTTTCTATAGTTTTCAACGAAATCAACAAAATAATTCAATTAATTTTTATAATACATATGCATAAAAGGAAAGTCAAAATTTTTTTTATCATAACTATACTTACCGCTTGTTTCATGAAAAAAAAAAAATATATATATATATATACTCTCGTGTTCTATAGAAATTCAGATTTTTATATATCTACCCCTTTTTTATATTCTACATAATTATCCACTTATTACAAGTAGAACGACGGTCAATGTCGGGGTTCGTTGTTGTCACAGAGAAACGCATTAAAGTGATATAAATAGATACTTCGTATCTCTCCACATATTATGCTTCCTCGAGTTTTATAATAGAAAAATTGAAAATTCGATTGATCGAACTGTCAGTAGTACTATCGATCGTTGCACGATCATATTGAAAAATTGCATCGGTCTGATTCTACTTGATAAAATTGGCGCCTTCGAATTTTTCTCGAACGTAGTATTACGCTCAAAATAAAACTATACAATGATCGGATACTAATCTTAGAAATTTTTTTTCTAACACTGACAAGCAAACGCGTTCCCATAGTTTCCATAATAATCGTTAGCAACGCGAAGAATGTATATATACTCATATATACATATATAGTATGCGTATATACTACGTATATATAGTATATATAGTATTTATGCATACTATATGCATACATACATACATATATATATATATATATATATATATATGTATGATGTAAGGAAGAAGGAATAGTTATGTTACTTGGAGTAATATATATATATATATATAAAGAAAAGAAACATACTATACTCAGGTATATATATATATATATATATATATATATATATATATATATATATATATATATATATATATATATATATATATAGATATTCATCGAAGAAAAAATAAACGTATTTTACGTTTTATTTAAACGAACAAAGCACAAAAATGTTCATTTTTTTCTCATATGATTCGTCTATTACATTATTATACACACATCCAAACTTTTTTTTTTATATTAGCTGACGCTAGACGGAAACATCGATTTATAAACTACACGATCTTTCATATTTTACAATAAATTATTTCCACTTTCAATCAAAAAAGGATCGAAGTTACGCGAATGATTCGTATCAATTGAAATTTATCTTCTTGTTTTTTCTTTTTATTCCGTTATTATTCCTATACAATTAGATATTTCTATCTCTCTTAGAAATATTTCATATTAAATTTTCACGTAACTTCTCCTTTCTTTCTTAATTTTATCACTTATATATAAATATATATGTGTGTATATTTATGTTAAATAATAAAGAAAAAAATATTAGAAAAAGAAATGTCATTCATATGCTCAAAACGTGTCTATCATTTAAAGGTGATAGACGACGTATTCATGCTTTAATTGTAGATTTCAATATTCCCCAGTTATGTATTTCCTTATGTCTTTCATCTTCCTGATATAATATAATAATTGAGAAAGTTTGCTGAGATACATAATAGTTACATTTTTTGATTGTCACTAGAGTGATATTCGCGGCGTTATTTATTGATCCCACTTGAAAAATAAAAAATAAAAAAAAAAGATAATCATCGTTATAGTTAATGGTTCTTTGTTTCAAATTCACAAAATATTCATATGTATTATATATGTGTGTGTGTGTGTGTGTGGGTACACATGTATAAATATAGGTAACTTTAAAAGGTCGGCGGGGGTGTTGCTACGCGATTCGTGACCGAACTACCAAATTATTGATTTTCTTACCCATCGACATTTACGGTGTCACCATCCGAAAGACAATTCGTACAGCCTACGGCTTTTCATATTTGGCCCCCTGCTTCTCCTAACGTTTATTAAACGTAAAATTAAGAATCATTATTATCACGTCCTTTTGGACCTCGTTATAAATGACTAATTAGCCTCGTTAATGACCTTTTCGTTTTTGTTGCGAAATTATGACTCATCTTCACTTCAAAATTATATTATGCGAGTTAACTAATCGCATTTGTGAATTTTCTTAAGTATATCATTCCTTCGTTCGACAAACAATAACCGTATATATTATGTTACATTTTGTTACATTGTATTTTTTTTTTTATATTCTTTTATCTTCACTTTTTTTGTTTCATTTTCTTATTTGTATTTTTTTTTTTTTGTTTTTTTTTTTTAATTTTCTTTTTGGCTTACCAGAGGAGAAGTACATTCACGAGTAGGCACACTTCACAAAATACTTTCTCTCCTTCTCATTCAACGACAAATATACGTATATTATATATATTTTCTATTCTATCTATTTTGTACATTCAAACGACTTCTTCTTTTTTTTATTTATTTTCATGTCGCATGAGAACGAGAGAGAGAGAGAGAGAGAGAGAGAGAAAAATTTATTTTTAACTTGTTTAACTTTTTGTTTTATAACCAATGAAGTTAACGAATACAGTCATGATGCTTTATAATTTTAATGGAACGCTCATTCTTCCGGATCATTTCATCGCGACATTATAATCTTCTGCGAGTCATAAAATAAAATCGTTAAGAAAAGAAAGAGCCTATATATATATATATATATATATATATATATATATATATATATATATATACACACATATATATATGTATGTATAATAACACCATACTGACATTGATGAACTTTCTTTCATTTCCCTCTCCTTTCTCTCTCTCTCTCTTCCCTCTATTTTATGTGCCATAGAACGTTATGCGAACACTTAAACAGCATTAATTGTTCTCATAGAGTAAATATATATAGATACGCCTATTAGGTGGACGTCGGTTGCGGAATCCTTTAAAGACTCGCTTTTTTACTACAAACTAAACATGAGTTATACACACAGCAGTCGGTCTTATTGGAACATCAACAATTACGCCGTTGAAAATTACCTTAAAAGATTGATCTCGTTTCAGACAGGTATTATAGTTTGGATAAGCGTATACGTTTATTTATTACCAAGATGGATGGCTAAGAGAAACGACAAAGAAATAAAAAAAGAATGTAAAATAAAATAAAATACAATAAAAAAGAGTAGAAAAGAAAAAGAAGGGAAAAAAGCAAAGAAACGAGAAGAAAAACAAAAGCGCAAGAAAGCCTTAGTTAAAAATAGTTTTATAGTTGTGTTTTTTTTTTTTTTTTTTCACAGAGTCCAGAGAATAAATCGAAAGGACGTTAGAATATCACGAGTAAGGTCGATAGGCGGCGCGAAAACGTAAGACAAATTTTTATTTCATCTTCTTTTTTTTCTTTGTTTTTTCTTTTCCTTTCTTCCCTTCCTCCCCCTCTCACCCCCTAACAAATATCTCCTACCCATCGAAAAGCGACGGAAAAGATTTGCAAACGTAGAGAAACATCGATATCCGTAATAATATCTATTCTCGTTTGAAAGAGTTCCAAATAAGACGTGTTTATTCGCAATCAGAGAGTGTCTCTCCGGCTATCACGTCAAAAATTGACATATCATTATTTATTTTGCCATCGATTGATTTAAATAGGCTCGTCTCGGCGTCAATTTCTCGTTACAATTCTCGGGACCTCGTTCATTCGACGTAGAAACGGAAGTTCGTGCCGTCTGTGAACGGTTAGGGTCTCGTGAAGCGATATCGGTATGGAGTCCAGTTGAATAGTTCTATAGGAAATAAATATAATAAGTATGAAAAGAACGTATAACGTTAAACGAATGCGCTCCGTCACGAAAGAAAGCCATGCAAGGTTGTTTCGTATTTTCTCTTTTTTTCCCCTTTTTTCATTCTTTTCTTTTCATTTTTTACAAGGAAATAGTCTAAAACTATTTATGCCCAAGTTGGATTTTTATAGACGGGATGTTTCGATAACGATAACGTGCAATCTAGTGAAACATTACTGGATACAAGGAGTTCTGTGACTCTGTGTATACTCGTACGATGCGTTGCATACAAATTTTCTGTGGTCTTCCTATTATTACCCTAATCTTATCGATCATACCTTATCGATAATTCCTGATCCCTGATTACAATACATTTAATATTATGTATCTGTTAAGAATATTTTTCATTATTTTCAGAATATAATATTTCATCGTTATCGAATAAAGTCATTCCATTTTCTTACATTTCTCACATTAACGATCAAAAGTCGTAACTTTTATTTCGATATATTAATCGAGCTTAAAATTACCCGATTAATATAGCTAATATTGTTCGGATTTTACGACTAATTTTTCCTCCTCCTTTTCTATCTTTTTTTCTTTCTCATAGACACACACGCGCGCACATATGTATCTATACGCATTATCACTTTAAATAACAGTTCGATATTTCGTATACTCGCCTGTTTCCATTTCATTCTATCTCGGTACATCGTATTAACGATACGGTTATCGTTATCGTTACAATGCGAGGACACCTATGTATATACATTGTTCCGTTATCAACGCCATAAATGCGTCCGAACGGATTAGCTTCCTCCTTATGGCATTAATTGAGAGATAAAAAAAGAAAAAAACGCCATAGTGCCACTTTATTACGCATACAACGCATCGACCACGATAATAAGAGAGAAGACACCGAAGGAAAAAGAAAAATAATAAAAATTGATGTCTCGTTCGAAGAACGACGATAGATGATGATTCGTCGATGAGGTGTGGGAGGCGGAGGAGTAAAAGAAATCCATTCATATGGTTACGATATTATACTACATACGAATGTATGGCCTTGCATTTAATCAATTTAATCTACTAGACTAGCATAAAGTGCATTTAATGTTACTTAACAATTTCTATGACCGTGCTGTTATCTCGACTTATGGACGATTATTATCCTTATACCTACTTGCAACTGAGGGGGGGGGGGCGGGACGATGATAAAGATGCTATGTGAATGAGGGAATAGGGAAGGAGTCTTCTGTCTTTGACGTAGTTATGAAAAATGTATTTTCGATCTCTTCAGCCGATGTCCCTGACGCGATAAGTTTATGGTCAATCCCCTGAATGTACTTCCTCTCTTCATCCTCCCTTCATAGAAAATTATCTTTCAGAATATCAATTCCATTAATTTCAATACAAAAAAAAGACAAAAATTGCGCAACGTATGCCACTTATTAAACGTATTTCGTATAACGAAAATTAATAATATATGATAAAGATAATGTAAATGATAAAATGGCTCTGAGGGTCGAAGAAATTGTACGTTAAAAAAATGTTTGAGAGACAAAAGATAAAAAAGAAGGAAAGAAAAAAGAAAGAAAGAATAATAGAGAGAAGATAAACGTATAAAGAAAAGAGATCAAAAAAAAAAAAAACAACAAAGATCGTATTTCATTAATGCTACTAGACTTTCTCGGTCTCGTGGCCAACGGCTGAGAATCGAACAAGTTCACGATATAATGATCGATCGATGTAGAAACGAAGGTGTCCGCTTTTATTGGAAGGGTGAAGGAGATATAAAGAATCCGTGCTGATCCCCGACGGATGAGGTGTCTCGCCGACGTTTATTTGATGATATGACGTGTTGGTAATGACGATGCGAGCACGATGCAAGGACAACGGGCTCCAAATTGGCAGTTTAAAATAGCGCTATAAACGCTAATTTTGCTCTACGATTTACCATTGTTGCTGAAGCACGGGCAAAGTGCGTTCAAAATTCGATTGCAGAAGCCACGGGCTCGGTTGTTCCAGCCGGCGATGGTATTGCCTCCTTTCAAACTACTGCCTGCACACATGCATTTACTCTTCTTTAATGCGAATCAATGTTTAAAGGAGGGGGGAGGAGGGGGGAGGAGGGGGGAGGGGAAAGAAGGAGGACTACTGACGATAGGGTTGCGTTACAAAGTAAGGGGAGATGCTAGCCAGCATGTTTCTCTCTCTCTCTCTCTCTCTCTCTCTATCTATCTATCTATCTATCTATCTCTCTCTATCTATCTATCTATCTCTCGCTCTCTTTCTCACTTTTTTTTTACTAAAGAACTGCACCGATAAATTCAGAAATTAATGATAAATTTAGATTGACTAGCATCCTATATATGTTTCGTTATATATTACACTTGTATACCTACAAACATACATACATACATACATATTTATATATTCTAATGTGTTATCCATACGTATGTATGTCTCTCTTTCTCTTTTTATCTATCGTTCACCCTTTTCTTTCTTTCGTACATGCATTTTCTCTCTCTCTCTCTCTCTCTCTCTCTCTCTCTCTCTCTCTCTCCCCCTCTCACTTTGCAACTACGAAGCTACACAAATCTAATACGATGACGCGACTCTCGATTGAACCAGCTTAGTACTCACCTTCGCCAAAGTCACCTCCCTGAAACATTTTATTGATTATTCGAGTGAAATTCTAATTAAGAAGTTATTAAAAAGTCAGTGGCTGTGTAAAGATTTAAAAGTGGGCTACCGCGAGGAAGTCTCTTTGAAGATTTTTTAAGAGACTCGGGGGAAAAAAATGGTATTCGCGAGATGAAAGCAAAGCGATTCTCTCAAATGAATGTTTTAATTACCTCCTCTTGTTCCTTCCTTTTGGAGGCTTCTATGGTCGCTGTTTCGATAACCTCCGTAACAAATTTCGTCGTTTCCCTCATCAGTTCCTCGTCCTCCTTGAATGCTTCTTTTCTTTGCTCCAACGTACCTGTCATCAGATTTCTTTCGTGCTCCTCTATCGTAGGCGATTGAAACGATATGCCC
Source organism: Dolichovespula media (assembly GCA_911387685.1). Taxonomy (NCBI): domain Eukaryota; kingdom Metazoa; phylum Arthropoda; class Insecta; order Hymenoptera; family Vespidae; genus Dolichovespula; species Dolichovespula media. The sequence continues at coordinate 3,579,033 of OU426856.1, read as the reverse complement.
GTTTTCTCGGTCATCATAATAATTGAAAGTTTTCCCCTTTTTATTCCTCGGAATCAACGTACACTTCAGACTTACTTATTAAATTTATCTTCGAAACCGACAAGGACTTCTTATATTCCCCATCGTTTAAATCGGTATTCCTCTTCCTCTAAATATAAAATCCACGTAACTGGAAGTAATGAATGATAATCATGAAATGTGTTCTATTAAATGAAATCGTTGAATATTTATGTGATCTTCTACGTTTGACCGACTTTCAAAAGTTTTACGTTGTATCACATTATGCATTAAAATTCCGTAGATATATCTGCATGAGTTAACAACAAGTATCACATTACTTCAGCGTTATTAAAAGTCTTTTACGCGTGTGTGCAAGGTCGTTATTTACACAAAAGGCTATTTACACGCTCACGTTTACACGTATTAACAAGTCGTATACTCTCGGGCAAGCTGCCAACGTGAGAAGAATTTACTGTGGGACAAGTCAAATAAAATAAAGAAAGGAGAGAACAAAAAAATGGGAAAGAAAATAAAAGAGGATCATTCTGGAAAATAATTTCGACGTTCCCCTTCAATTCTAACAACTCGTTATTAAACAAAAAAGTTCTAATAACGTTCATTCGAGGGAATCAAATTTTTATCGTGTCGTGAAAGCTCGATTACTCGAATATTCCTTTCGCGAGTGAAGCGTGAAAGCTTTGTCGTATTCTTTTCTACGTGTTGATATGATAAAGAATCTTTATAGTCTGATTTCTCGGTCTAATTAATAGCAGCTTGAGCGTAAATGCATCAAGGACACGGCCATTGTTTATCCATATTCATGGAAAATTCTTTTTGTTCGTTGAAAAAATTCTATTCTCTCTCTCTCTCTCTCTCTCTCTCTCTCTCTCTCTCTCTCTCTCACTCACTCTCCCTCTCTCTCTCTCTCTCTCTCCCTCTCTCTCTCTCTCAATCGTTCAAATCGATATTTGATACGAACAAAAAAATCGCTTATCACTGGCACACTCGCGTCCTCACGAATAAATCCTCTAACGCACGGAGTAAACAAGAACCTGTCACTATCGTTCATTCCAATAGAATGGAAAAATTCACAATGCCCGTATTAATTTCTGGTCACGCGACGAAACGTAAATGTGCCACAGGTGGCACGCGGTTTCATCCTCGAGAAGCATGTAAACGCGTGCGAAGCATGTTTGATCGTGACTGCCCTATACTGATTCTATCTAATAACAAAAGCGTACTCTAGAGATCGGCCTTTTACCACCTTGAACGATATGCTTATGAAAGCATAAAACCACTACCATCTAGCACCAACGACGAGAACACTGCCACTAACACTCCCACAAAAGCCACCCGAGGAACCTTCACCCCTTGGTTTGCCTTGACAAACACTCCTACGGCTAGCGTGTCATTGGCGTAACGTAAAAAGGGTTTACATCTAACAATCGTTTAATCATTAAATCAGCTCTTATTAGATCTGTACGTATTTTCCTTTAATATGTTCTCTTTAATAACACTAACTATGATTAATTATCTCTCTAAAAATCCTACCGAAATTCAAAGGACGTTACGGTCCCCGGGCTAACGTACAACTCTCGGTAACGATCGACCACCTGCGGCCTCTCTTCCACGCTAAGCTGGCCTACTCCAGCGAATATTAACCCCAAGCCCCGAACCTTGTTGTGTCGATTTCGGAGCATGCGCTTTAAAGACGCGCCGGCGCATATTATCCTTCTCCCACGCTGCGCACTTACATATGTATACGTAAGTACACGGTATTTCTCTCTCTCCTCTCTCTCTCTCTCTCTCTCTCTCTCTCTCTCTCTCTCTCTCTCTCCCTCTCCCTCTCTCGTTATGTTTCTCTTCGTATAAGAAAAATTGCATATATAAGGAGAAATAATTTCAAAACACATACACACACGCATACGCACTTCCTAATGATCGAGATAGAGAATTGTTTCTAAACGTACAAAAAATCTTTATTTCCTCTTTGTCTTTTTCTTCCTCTTCGATAACTGCCGTTCGCGATACGATCTCCACGTTTTCTGAATGATTTTAACCGCATGATTTTGTTGAAAATTTTTCACCCTTTCTAAAAATGCTATCATTATTTCTTTCTCTTCTTCCTTCTTCAAACGAACATATAAGTCGTTTTGATTTATCAAACGTGTCTATAAAGAAATAAAGATGTTTAACGAATTAAAAAAAAAATTAACAATTTTGTGTATATAATAATAATAATAATAATAATGTTTGTGTGTATTTACGAACACGAATTTCTTCTTGTTCTTCTTTAAGAGCGTTATTTTGGATTGTCAGCTTTTCTAACAATTTATGTTTACTACCAATCACACGATCGTACTTTGCTAGAACTTCAATACATTTGTTTTGTATCTGCAGACTGTGTAATAATAATATTAAATATATTGTTAGTAAAATGATTAAATAAATATATACGTAGAAATGTACGTGTATTGTATGTACCGTATGGTTCGTAAATCTTTTTCTCGTGTAACATTTTCAGCATTTATCAGTTTTATTTTTTCACCGAAAGAATCTATTTCTGTCTGAAATAATTCCATTTTATTTTGATGCTCTTTGCAAATATTCATTATTTCATGTTCAGATTTTTCCCTGAAAAAATAATTTCGAACGTGTTTGTATTAATACGTATTAAAATACGCAATATATAATAAAATAGTGTATCTGTATATATATATATATATATATATATATATATATATATATATATAATAAATCGCAGTATATAATACATTAATATAAGAAAGGTAAAAAGAGGAATTAATTAATTAAAAAATTAAATAAGGGCAAACAAATCATTACGTTTGTTCGGCCATTTTCTTTTCCGCCATTTCTTTAATAGATCGAATTATCGATTCTTCTTTTGCGATATCGATAATCGTTTTCTCTTTAAACTCGTTGAATTTTGATGTTTCCTCTTCCAATGAACAGCGTGAGGCTACAAACCATAAAAAAAAAAATACGATATTACTCGAAAATGACGTAAGCAAAGATAATCCGTAATTATCGTTCCTTGAAAGATAATTTGTAATCTCGTTAAATTATTTTATTATCAATTGTATCTCTTTTTTTATGAAAAAAGAAATAATCCTTGCATTAACGATAATTATAAACACTGTGTAAACATGAACGTATTTATCTTTTTTGTTTTTATACCTTCAATATCCTTCACCGCCATCTTTAGATCTTTTTGACATGTACGTATTTTTATTTCGTACGTCTTTCGTACCATAGGTGTCGTTCGCATTTCTATTTCGATTAAATTCTTGAATATATTTAAATCATCGATTAATTCTTCCAGGGTCAAACACTTCTGTTTCAAAAATAAAGCACAGAATATAATGTTCGTGTATAAAACTAATACCGCGTACATTTTATAATACAAAAGAAAGATTACCATTGCCTTTATTTTTTTTATAAATTCCACAAATAAATTAACCATCCTTTGTATCGCTATTTCGTATTGGGTATGTAAATCCATATCTACAGTGTAAATACACGACACAAAAATGATGTGTATGTGTGTGTGTGGGTGTGGGTGTGTTTATACCGTCCCACGAATTGATATCAATAAGTTGCCTATCAACTATTGCGGATATAAACGCACGTTACTGCCTACGCTATAGATAACCAAAGAAATAAAGAGGCAATGTAAAAGACTTATTTACGTTTCTATGGTATCTATCCTCATTGGCAACGCGAATGTAAACTATCATAAAAAAATCGAATAGATAATGGACTCGTCGAGATTCAATGAAATTTCTTGTCTTTTTCAAATTATTATTGTTTTAATTCGACTTTCAATGGGATACGTATTAAATAATTCGTTATATTTATTTTAATTGAAATAATTGTAATCATATGAAATAATCTTTAAAAGGAGATAATGATTCTTTTTTTCTTTCGTTAGCTTACTTACGTTTGAATTCAATCCTCTCTTGTAATGAAATACAGCGCTATCTATATGATGTTAGGAAAAACATCTTATATTTCTTGTATTTCGATGAAAGCATATGATTGGTCAAGTGCTAGGCGGTAAACCAATCCGCATACTTCAAATCAGATGCGTCTCTACGAAGATGCGTAAAAGAATGCATACATGCGTCATATTCTATGTATGTATTATATAAAGCTACAATATTCATCTACTACGAACGGACACATATAGAAAGATTCTGTAGACGACGAAGATGGCGTATCGCGGTGTAAAAGGTTCCGATCCGTTCGTTTCAAAAACTTCACGAAATGAACGTTTCGCACAAATGTCGAAACAAGAACAAATTATTCAACAAAAGAAATTGGAAATCCAAGCGAAACTGCAAGAACAAAAAGCTAAGGAAGCTGTTGAAAGTGTCAAAAAATCTAACTCACTTGGCCTAGCTACGACAACCAACAAAGCTACTACATCCAAGTGAGTGCACGACAATGTTTTCTTTGATCCATCTAACAAAGTACTCTTCTTTGTTTATCGAATCAACGTTTATTATAATTTGACTATGTTTCTGTTATTTATATTCCTCGTCTTTTTGTGCTTTATTTTTCTATGCAAGTGTTATACGGTGAATGAGATCTATCAAGAATCACGTTATGAACTAAACTCTGTTATTGTTTGCATTGGGCTTTCAATTCTTATCTTCTTATTGTTCCTTTTGTTTTATAATTGTTATTTAAATTTTACATTTCAATATATGTATTTGTTTTAATTCAAGATAACTGAATATTCTTGTCTATGTTAAATAATTATATACTTATTTTAACACAAAAGAATAAGTTGGACATCTTTTTAATCTTCTTATCATTTGCGACACCGAGTATATTCATTTTTTTTTTAACACAAAGTTAACTTAGTTTCTACAAAGCCAGAAAGAAGTTCATTCGATACCGCCGTTGCATTATAAATAGATGTCAAGCGTTGCATCTGTTTATTTATAGGAAGGAGGACGAGAAATCATCTACTTCTGTGACAGTTAATTTGTTCGCCAATGATGGTAGCTTCCTTGATCAGTTCAAAAAGATTGCAAATAATAAAGGAACTGGAAAACAAGCAGAGCCTAACCAATCAAAAACTGAAGATAAAAGGGAAGAAAAGGTAGAAGAAAAAAATCACGATAATAGAGAGAAAGAACGTGATAGAAAGTGGAATAATGAAAAGAACAGAGATTGGGAAAACAAAAGAGATAGAAGAAGAAATGACTCGAGATGGGGAAGAAGTTCTGATAGAAGACACAGTTCCTCATCTAGTCCATCCCCTACCAGGCATAGGTCTTCTTTGAGTCCAGATCCAAGATCAATGTATAATCAACCTCCTCCAAATGGACCAAGACCACATTTTAATCAACAATATCCTCCCCAAAATAACAATCAAACTTCATCTATACCTCCTTTAATGTCTCAGCCTGTGATGCAAATGACAAACATTCCTCCACCTAACATGAGGGGTATGACAACAAATATTCCACCTCCAAACATGCCTAGAATGCCACCACCAAAAAATGTCAACAATAATTATTCCAATGTGGATAACCATTCTAATAATCCTAGAATGCAGATTCCTCCGCCACATATTATAAGGCCTCCACCACCACCAATACAAAATATTCCGCCTAACACTAATGTACCACCACCAAATATGCAAGTTCCACAAAATATGCCAATGACCAGCATACAAAACTTACCACCATCGTCTACTTCGCAACAACATATTATTCCTCCTCCACAGCAATGCAATATACCACCACCTACTAATTTGCAACCTCCAAATATTCCACCACCTAACATCCCGCCACCAAACATGTTGCCACCAATGTCCCAGATGCCTCCAAATATGATGCCAATTACTGCGTCTCAAACAATTGTGGTAACAGTACCTAACGTACCAAATGTACCTCCTCCCAATGTGATATCATCAATGATAATGTCTGCACCTCCTCCGGTTCATACTGTTCCATCTACTATAAATTCTGTACCACCTCCAAACTTGAATATTCCACCTCCAAATGTCCCACCACCTACGATAATACAGAATGCACCGCCGCCCCCACCACCACACTTGATTCCAACTTCCTATCCAATACCTAATCAAGTACCGATCACAGTGGGACCACCTAATGTTCAAATTCCACCACCTGTGAGGCCACCAGCTAATCTACAGGGCAATGAACAACTAGGTATGATATGTTAATAATTTTTTTTATTTATATCACCACCTACAAGCATCATAACAATAAATGTAAATGATGTTTTACAAAGCATTAAAATCATAAAATATTGTTAGTGAAAATACTTTTTACATGTCATAAATCTAGTTTATCATAAAGGAAATCATCATCATCATATATAGTAAGAAATATGCATGAACAGTGTTAGAATATTATAATACATATCTGACAAGAGTTTCTAAGTTTGTCCCATAGAGGCTGAGCAACTGGCACGCATAGTCGCTGATTGTGGAGATGAAATAGAGCAAGAAGTACGAGAGAAGAATGCCCAAGACCCTAAATTATGGTAACTACTGTCCTTACTGATCCTTATTTTTTTATATCCGTTTTCCCCATTCCTTCTGTGTATATGTAACGCGTATAAAAATTGTTTAAGAGTCTTATAAATGTTATTAGTAGTTCATTACATTTATTACATCACTTTTATTTATTTATTTTTTTTTTTTCTTGAGCTTGATATATTATATTAATCTTGTGATAAATATCAGATATAACCTACAGTTCCTTTGCAATGTGTGTTGTTGCAAGCAAATAGTAATTTTTTAAATGTGCCCCATAAGGAACAATATTGCAAACAAAACAGAGTCACAGTCTTGCATTAGTCTAGCATGTTTTATAGAGAGCATTTTCGAAGTAATATTTTTTTTATATTTTTATTACATTAATGTTTAAAGATTATTAAAAGTTTGAAATTTACTTCTTAACAGTAGTGTTAAAGGATTTAAAAATACTAAACTTCTTGGTCTTTATTAATAAAATACCATTTCCTTCTAGATAACTTTCCAATATCGTTTTCATTAAGACAATTTAGCCATTATATTGATTCGCAGAAATTTTGTGATATGCATCCACCAATTTCCTGTGTGAAATCCATTTATGTTGTTATTTAGATTATTAATTTAGTAGTGCTCAGAATCTAATATCTTTATAACTTACAGCATATTTATTTGATAGCAGATTTACAATATCGTTTATATCGTTTATACAGACATTGATTCAATAAGTATGCTAACAGTGCTTTAGATTCCATTTTTTTAAAGATATCATTAAATATAATATTCTCTTTGTAAGCATTTTCATGCTGTTAGTACCTATAGTATAATGCATATAAACTGTCTCTAACTGTATAGTGTAAATAATGCAACAAACACATTCTTTTTTATGCTAATCTGACTTCCATACTTATAGCACCTTTTATATACATGCAACAAGGTATAGATAAAAATCGTTTTTACATAGTCGATTAGCAGTTTATCCACTCCTTTCGAGAGTTGCTTAGAATTTCATAAAAATATTTTCACTCTGGAAGCACTTTGTCTAGGAATATATCTTACTTGGCAGCGTTTTAAGTATTGTTTTAATCAAGGTTTCTGCATCAAAAGCAAAGTGCAGCGTATCTGCAGTACAGGGGATTGGTGGCAAAGTTTCGTGCTGGAAAAACAGATAAAGACACTAAGAATAGTGGTGCGGAGCCTTATTGTCCAGAAGAAGCTCTTAGTGACAATGATGAGACAGATAAGAATCAGAAACATAGTTCTCAAAATGGTAGGCTACTATCTCTTGGTAACACATCTTTTTATTTTTTTTTATTTTTTTTTATTTTTTTTTTTTTACTTTACAAGTGTTAGTATACCAATAACAATATATTTCATTTAACAGAACGTCCGAAAGAGGAAAATAGAGAGGAACGTAAAAGGAAAAGGAGAAGTCGTTGGAGCGAGCCAGATAACAAGGTTCCTATTGCAGATATAAATGCAATTACAACTCAAAGAGCGCGCCCGGGTATGGCACAACCTGGAGTGGCTATACCAGGTCAAATTGGCCAATCAGCTGTTATTATACCACCAAAAATACAGCATAATAAACCAAAGAATCCAATGCTAACCAAGATATCCAGAAATGATCCTGCGTTAATACAATATGCAAGACAAACTTTTGGTACATTGGATCTTAGCGAAGAACAATGGAAGAAAGCTGAGGACCATTACAAGGTCATTATAAACAAAAAAACATTTGTGTATATATATATATATATTTTTTTTTTTAATAGATAAAAGATTTATTTCATATAATTAATCAATCTTGCAGATAAATCTTTTATACCAAAATCTATTAAGAAAGAGGGAAGAAGTGAAACGATTAGAAGCTCAGGGTAAACACAAATACGAGTACGATAGCGATGAAGAAACCGAAGGTGGTACTTGGGAACATAAGTTAAGATCTGCCGAGATGGAAGCTACACAAATGTGGGCGGAAGAACTAACGGCACAGGCCGAAGGAAAACATCATATCGGTGACTTTTTGCCTCCGGACGAATTGAAAAAATTTATGGAACAATACAATGCCGTTAAGCAAGGGAAAGAGCCAGACCTTAGTGATTACAAGGAATACAAGTTAAAGGAGGACAATATCGGTATGTTTGTCTTATCGTACTTTTCAAATTATACGTTATTATGAACAATGTGATGTTTGTAGGATTTCAAATGCTTCAAAAACTTGGCTGGAGCGAAGGTCAAGGTTTAGGTAGTGAAGGCAGTGGTCGAATCGAACCCGTTAACAAGTACGTTTCTTATATTATATGGATTATCGTACTGTATGTATTATCATCTATTAATATATAATATTCGATATAATTAGGGCTACTAATAGGCTCGATAGTGCTGGCTTAGGATCCGAAAGACCGGATGGTGTTTCGAGAGACGACGATGAATTTGATGCATATAGAAAAAGAATGATGCTTGCATATAGATTTAGGCCTAATCCTTTAGTAAGTATGATATTAATATTATTGAAAATATATTATACATTATATTAAATCTTTTTTCTTTTTTTTTTCTTTTTTTTTTAGAACAATCCTAGAAGACCGTACTACTAAATAATCGAATGGACTGTATTTCTATAAAATCCTCAGACAACAGAAGTCTTTTCTAATTTAATATAGAACAAATGATTGTTATTTTGTATATCTAAAATGACGTGAAAGTTAAAATATTAACGTACTGTCTTAAACAATGTTGTTAAATTCAAATAAGATATTGCGTCGTTAAATAAAAAAAAAAGGAGCAACCGTTCATATCTCCATTAACATTAATCCTTGAATTCTTAGTCATTATTAATATACGTATTGTAATTGATTACATTACTTAACAGTTATATATAGTATCTTATGTACGTTGAAATAGTATCTTTTTATTTCTCAGATGTAATAAAAAAAAGTATAGAGAAATACATACGCGATAAATTTAATGAATAATCGGAAGTATATATATATATATATACACTTTTGATTATTATATAAAAAAAAATTCACTAATATTTCATTTTTAAATAATAGAAAAATTTATTACCTAATGAAAATTCAACGCGATAATACTGTATCTTTGGACCCTTATTGTAATTTATTTTGTACTAAAACATCATATGCTTCAGGATCTCTATTTTAAAAGAACTTTACAATACTTCGACAAAATATTTAAAAATCTCAAATATATAATTAAAATTGATATAGTTATTCGCTACGATTAGGTCTAAAAGAAAAGAAAAATAAAAACGTCGTCTTATTACCGACGATATTGTAGAGGCATAGAATAATACTTATATAATGTTCCTATCTACGAACTCTTTAAAAGTATTTATCAACGTGTTCTTATAAAAAGCGTTAGTATTCAATTTATTACAAAAGACGTTAACGTCGACGCGCGAAGTAATATCATTTTGATCTGCGAAAAGATGCAAAACGTGTACGGCCATACCGGCGGCATATTTACCAAAACGTTGTATATGTTCCAATAATATTTCGTAAGGGAATAATTTTCTAGGATTACAATCTAAACTTTCAAGACATTTAGAGAAGGAATCGTAATAATTTCGAAGTAGATCGTCGTAATGTTCGACCCTAATCTCGTATAGGGTGGAACAAAATAACGTATAGGATATGTCTAAGGCAGGCGATGCGTAACGGCAGATTTGAAAGTCGAGGAAGCGAAGATCCTCCGGCTCGTGGGTTCTTTCGTCCTCCTGAAATAAACGTGAAATAAACGTGAAATAAACGTGAAATAACGTTGAAGATAAAGGATAACAAAAAGATCTTAGATAACGTTCTAAAGAATCCAATTGAATCTATCAATTTTAATATGAATCCTACCTTGTATTTAAATAAAATATTATTTGTCCAAGCATCACCATGATTTAAAACAGCGTAAGGTTCAGCGTTAGATCCCTGAACTGTTTCAGCCATGGTATTAAATATGTTCTTAGCAAATTTACCGAATTTCTCTTGATAATGACTGTCTTGGCCTTCTAGAGACTAGAATTGAAGAAAACGATGAACGCCTAATGTTTTCTCTCCGTCTTCTTTTTTTTCTTTTCTTTTATAAATCTTTGTTAGATATTAACGAAGTTTTACCTTTGCGACGATATCGCACAACGCCAACGTACGAGCGTACATATCTTTATTGATCGTAGTAGGAGTCTCACTATAAAATAAGGATTCCTTTATCGACTTTAACATCTCGAAAGCATCAGGCTTTTTATCTCGAATTGCGAAGCTGTATGCGTGAAACTTTCCGAGACAACGTAGAACCAATCGAACGTGTGGATAATCGAGAAATTTCGTTTCTCTCATGATAAAATTTTTTCTTTTCAAGTCTTCTAGCATTAACATCTGTAATAACATGTATAAAAAAAAAATAATAATAAGAAGAAGAAGAGGAGGAGGAAAGAAAAAAAATCAATCGACAACATTTGCACGTAATTAAATCTCATTTCTTTATGATTTATCAAGTATCATAAATTAATCGAGTAAAACAATTCGGCTAATTCTATCGATTCGATTCGATCGTATAAAGAGTATTTTCGAACGAAGTCATTTAAATCTCAATCACGACCTTGAGAAAAAAATGTCGGTTTCATTTATCGCCCGTCAACACGTTTCTCTTATCCCAGATAGTTTTATTCATTGTTTAGTGAAACCCGTACGTAAGTATGTAAGTAAAGGAAAGGTGGAACGGTGAAAGTGGCCGAAACGAAGTAACGTCGACGAAAAAGTGTGATCGTACTAATTATAGTTAGAGCCAGAAAGACATTTCTTTTAATCTTCGAACGAACGATATTATCGTCTAAACGCATGTGTACCGTTCGACCGGTATCAGATAAAAAAATAAATAAATGAATAATGAAGGAAATAATTATTTACTTCGTCATTTGATAACAGAACGAGACGTTTCATATTCTCTTATAGATTTAGCTCGAATTGTTTACGATTAATAAATGTTATATCATGTTATACAACGACAACAATAAGAAAAAAAAACAGAAGAAAGAAAAGGATAGATCCTCAAAATGATAATAATAATAATAATAATAAAAAAAGAAAATAGATCTTGTAAGGAACATCACCTCGTCTTTATCGGCCTCCGAGTATCTGTACATTAAAGGGACATTGTCGACGGACATATTGTAATCACGTAGAAAGTCGTTGAAAAGAGGCAAAATTTCCTTGTAAAAATGTATCTCCTGAAGGAACATCTTCCTAACCTTGATGAAATCTCTTCGTAAGTCGATGGGAGCACATTTGACGACCAAATGAATCTTCTCAATCCTTTCATTCTTTTCACCTTCTATTATTACACGATAAACGTCGCTGACAAAATTGTCACCAAACTTGACTGCCCGAGTTACTTGATAACTTGGATCGCGCAATGATTTATCTTTGGCAATGGCTCGGAGATATCTTCCGATACGTCTCTCTTCTAAAAACTCGGGTCTCTCTCTCGGACAATGATTTCTCTTTCGAGACATCTCGTGGTTCTGACGATATCTTTTAGAGAAATACAAAACAAAACAAAAAATAGAAAAAAATAATAATGATGATGATGATAAAAATAAAAATAATAATAAAGATAAAGATAAAGATAAAAACAAAAATAAAAATGATAAGGAACAAATCAAATCGGTCCAACGAAGTTAAAATATCTTCACGAAGAAATCACGAAGGTAATCGTCGTACGAGAGAAAGTTTGCTTGGCAGGATTTAATCTTCGATCTTACGAAGAGAAGGAGAAGTATAAGGAGAAGGAGAAGCAAAAGAAGAAGAAGAAGAAGAAGAAGAAGAAGAATAAGAAGGAAAAGAGGAAATCCTATCCCAGATGTATGACCAAGCGTAGAAACGAACAGTCTCTCTCGTAAGAGTTACGAACTGATACTGTCGACATTAGAAAATGACGATGATCCTATCCTGATTGACTTTATCTAAAGGGAAGTTTTATTTATGTTATCGCAACGCAACTCCCAAAGAAACTGTTCTAAGCAATGGTTCTGAGCTAATACCAATTATTTGTAGAATTTAAACAATATAGTATGTGTCGCTAATGTGTCATTCAAAGAAACGTAATCGATCAAAGGTAAAAACAATGACTAATCATTATTAGATATTGAAATCAACATAAATGGTAATTATCATCGTGAGGTAAAATTACGGTCTCTCTCTCTCTTTCTCTCTCTTTTCTTTTGCTATGGACGATAATGTTCAATTATTTAAGATTTAAACGCAATAGCGCACGAATAAACTCAGCGTACATATACACGAGCTCAACGAAGAAAACTTATGAATCTAAGCACGTTCCAATTTAAAAAGAATTTTTCTTTTCTTTTTTTTCTTTTTTTTTTTTTTTTTAAATTACTCGTTTAATCACCAATCCTAATTCATCGCATTCGGAAAACCATTAAAGGTTATCGGACATTGGTGTCGCACAAAGGACAATTTTCTTTTATTATTAGCTTTTATTGTTACAGAATACTCTCGATTCGTTTAAACAACGATAATACTAAGATAATTATGGCTCGTTTGCTAAAGTTAGAGAGTTAGTTAAATTTTTAACGTATTTTATGGCACCGGATAAGTCCTAGCAATAAATTCTAAACACGTATAATATATCTTATGATAAAAGTATCGAGGATTCGATTTATCATCCTGCGCTTCAATCTTGCTTTTACAGAAGAGATAAGATCGGTTTGAAGTGGTTACCTTGACCGAGATATTGGCCGAGTTTGTACTCTCCTTCGTGGTTTGTATTCGAGTTCTCGACCTCGTCGAGAATCGTGCTTCTTCTTTTTATTCTACTTCTTCTTCTTTTTCTTCTTTCTCCTCACATTGCTTAGATCATTATAATAAGTACATACTTTCTTCGAGATAAGCGAATAAACTAGCGACGAGGAATGTGCCAACCCAACTGTTACTTCGGTATAAAGAAAATATAATAACAAAATTACAATATATACTTAATTTTTGTTCCTACTTTTTTGATATCGTTTTTCTAATAAACTAACAATCCTGTTCATTAAACTTGACCGTTGCGAACTGTTTTTTTCGGGTACGAAAAACAATTCGATCGATACAAAATCGCAATGTACACTCACTTTTTGTTCCTTCCTTGTGATACTACTTTTTTTCCCTCCTCTCTCTCTCTCTCTCTCTCTCTCTCTCTCTCTCTCTCTCTCTCTCTCTCTCTCTAATTCACTAACAATTTTATTCCTTTAACGTCCGAGAATTTCTAATTGTTCATTATCGATGTGATTAGAATTTCATTTCTCTGTCGATTCGATATGTAGGTAATCACATTCTTTGTTCAAGAGAATGTAACAGTTACCACTATTGTTCCCTTTATTCCACAATTGTTCACGTACTGGATATAAATAGAGAAATAAGTCTTACAAAGAGAAACAGAACCGATGTTGCCGTAACAAGGTCATCGTGAGAAGTACTTACATGTAATTTCTGGCTATATAAATCTTACGTACATATGTATGCATGTATCCGTTGAAAGTGAAAAGTATAGATATAAATCAACGTTCATATACGTTTGAAATATTTTATTTTATTTTTGGTCGATGATTTGTATGTTTCTAATTTAGCAAGACCGTCGAAAGACGATCGTTGTAGATCACGTATTACTAATCAACTTCGACTTTTTTATACTAGTAGCGTTTACGCGTGGACTACGTTAATGTCTTTAAACCGGATTCATTTATTTCCCTTTCTCACTTCTTGTCCAACTTGATCTGGTTCATACGAACACACCAGCCAAGGATCACAATGAACGGCCAGACCAAGGTAATCCTTCGATCCCGAGATCGACCTTGACGACGATCGAATCGATCATTTTTCTTAACTTGATCCAAAATAAAAAAAATAAATAAATAAAAAGAAAAAAAAAAATCGTTGTCATCGAAACGTCATACTTCAATTTCGAACTATGTTTCTCTTATCTTTCATTAAAGTCAAACAATAATATCATTCTAAAAGACGTTAAAAAAGAATCGTCTTGAAATTTTGTCACGAAAATCAATTCTTCCTTCAACGAAGTTATATACACGGATATTACAGAAATGTATTAAGGTCCCGATGAAGGTACTTTTCTATCTTTTCAAAGATTTAAAAGAAAGAAAAAAAGGAGAAAAGAACAAAAAAAACAAACAAATCTTTAAATCTCTTAACAAAATATTAATCCCAACTTAACTCATAATATTACTATTGATATTATAAAAATCTAGTAGGTCACTACGAAGGTTAAGAACTATAGTATACTACGAGATAAATACTGGTTCCTTAAAGTAGGATACTCTCTCGATAAGTGTGTATGTATGTGTGCGCGTGCATGCGTGCGGTGTGTGTGTGTGTGTGTGTGTGTGTGTGTGTGTGTGTGTGTGTGTGTGTGTCCAATAAATTAACATCGAAATTATCGTTAGGAGGAACAGGTACCTCTTTCTCCCTCCCCCTTCTCTCTCTCTCTCTCTCTCTCTCTCTCTCTCTGACTTTTCTTCTCCTTGTTTCATCGACGTTGAACTTTCTTAAAAAAAAAAGTCCCGTTAACGAACAATTTTCCTAATTACAAACTCTCGCTAATTACATCTTCGGAAATGTCAGTCATCACGTAGATTAGGTACATACATATATACATACGTACGAACGTGGTGTTCCACTTATGGTTAGACTGCACAAGGACGTAGTCCTCGTAGTCTCTCGATGGTTGTTCGTGTCGTGTCCTAAAGGAAATCATTAAAAGACTTATCCAATGCGTGTGATAACGATCAGCACGCAGGCTTTGTTTTCTCGTTTCGTTTGGACACTCTCTTCGAGGACATGACACTAAGTAAGCGAATCGAGAAAACAACAGTTACGATCATCTTCTTCTAAATATTGAACTTTTAACGTGACGAATAAGGATAATACAAATGAAATGTATTCATATCATTCGTAATAATTATACGATATCAGAAAATTCGATTGGATGGCATTAAACGCATTTATTAATTAACGATCAGATCGTGAGATGATCGAAGTGAAACGAATTTAATCTTTTATTTGTTACGCACGATAAAATATATAACCACTCCGTACGGATGTATATACCCGCACACATACACACATACACGCGCACACACATACATTAAGGTTGAAGTAAAGCAAATTATTATTATTCTTTTTTAATTACCGTGAACAAGCGAACTATAGCAAGGACTATTTTTAACGAGTTTTGATGAAATTTAAAAGCCAACGTTCGACCGGGAATTGAGAAATTTGTTTCATCGATCTATTAAACAGAATATCTCTCTTTTTTACTCTCTTGTTTTAGAGAAATAGACGAAAATATTGAGATACTGAAACACTCGATATCTGTTTCATAAAGGATTCTTTTAATAGTACGATTTGAATTTGTTGTGAAACGAATTCTGCGATCTATAATACTGCAATCTTCGCGTGAACTTGAGTGAAGAAAAGTAAAAAAAAGAAAAGAAAAGAAAATTCACAAAAGTTGAGCAACTAATGTGCAAAATGAAATAATTCATGACCGATTGAAACCATTTTTTATGGATGCTAATTTGAATGGTCGAAAATATAGAAACTTTTTAACAGAACGAGTTGCCTGAACTGTTAGAAAACATTTCAACACTTCGGAGATATCGAACGTGGTTTCAACACGATGGATATATCCGGTTCATAATGCATCAATACGTAATGTGTGTACATGTATACGCATAGTATAGTAGTATATGCGAGTAGTATATGCAAGTTTGTATCTCATATACTATTATTTTGTTCTTATTTTACACGCCATATATATATATATATACATATATATATATATATATATATATATACATATATACATATACATATATATATATACATATACATATATATATATATATATATATATATATATATATATATATATATATATATATATATGTATATAAAGATTTTCGCGATTCTGGTTCAATCTCTCACGAGATATACCAAATTAAAAGAAAACACCCTGTATGTCTTTGGTGGACGAGCAAAAGAGTAGATGTACGTAAGTCAAGTTTTGTTCGAAACAGGATAACTATGCTAATATATTCTACAACGCTATACTTTGCTTATAGTTATAATAGCATAAGTCAATTTCACTTCTTTCACGCTCTTTTAACTTAGAATCTAATGATTAATATGAAACATCGAATACTCTGGTCAAAATAATATAAATCATTGTTAAAAAGAAAAAAAGTGAATGTTTCTAAATCGAGTATGGAATGTATATTTTATAAATCCATTGGGATGAGATATATGTACACACATATACACATATATGTTAACAACTTTTCACGTCCACCATGTAACATTTGATCCTACATAGCACTTTGATTCTATCTTATACTCCTTGGGTATACATAGTATTATATAGATAGTTTTATATATGTTTATTTATTACATTATTTATATGTATGTACACACAGACATGTATATATTTATCTACGTAACGCATAGAATATATATATATACCTCTTGAACGACCAAAGAGGTTGGTCACCTTTGGTAATAACTGGAAGAAAGGCAGTTCGTGACGAAAGGCTGCACCGTGTCGTGCCCGCCGGGTGGTCAAAGCTAACGAGAGAGAAAGAGAGAAAAAAAGAGAGAAGAGAGAGAGAGAGAGAGAGAGACGCGTGGCGTTGAAAAGAAGAAAAAAGTGGGGGTCGATCGTGGTAAGCATTTCACTAATTAAAGTTCCGTTGCGCTTGTCGAAGTCCGCAAACGTTCTTTCTTTCCTTTCCACGTTTACTTCCTTACGTTAGAATACTTATCGACTTATCATTTTCAATAAGTTTTGATTTCCTTAACGAATCGCGATTGAAAATATTTCTTTCACATTAATTTTATAGCTGTCGTCGTCGTTTGAAATTTAACGCTGTGTGCCCCGGTCTTTCAAATTTTCCGCTTTTTTCTGCCGATAATGACGGTGTCTTTTCGTTGTTCGAAATTACCGACCGTGCACCTAAGTACATTACCGTGAAGTTTATTTATTTTTATTTACTTGCTCATTTATCATTTTTTCATTGTTCTTCTCCTCTTTCCTTCGTTTTTATTTGACATTTCCGCGTAAGAGAATAGAAATAAAAAGAAAGAAAAAAAAAGGATACGTTTATAATAATTAATTCGATGGAAGTTAAGAATGTGTTGAGTCCGTTACGTATGTACAATGTTACATATGTAACACCGACGACGATGTTTAACGCTAACAGGAAAGTAGAACATGCTCTGTGCTTCGTTATATTTCGAATTACGATTCATTGAAAAATAAATAAACAGGAGTGTAAGAAGGTCGTGAAAAATTATACGTAGAACTACACTCGCTTGCAAATTGCTAGGTGATCCATATGCAATTGTCGTCAATATACAAGTGCATGAACGTGTATATACATAAATACATACGTAGTTATATACATACATACACGTGTAATACGTTTAAATATGTGTGAGGATAATCCGTGCGTGACTGGATCATTTGCAAGATATTTGCATAACATCGATTAAGAAAAAGAAAGAAACAGAGAAAAAGAAGTAGAAGAAGAAGAAGAAGAAGAAAATTAAAAAATAGAAAATGAAAGCATCTGGAACGATGATCGTCGATGGTACGAAGATTACTGAGAAACGATAATCGTCCAATCGCACGATTGAGATTAGCTAAATATTAGATGGAAGCACAAAGATAATTAAGTAATTGTACCAAGAATTTTCTTTGGTTCAGTTTAACGTCGTCATCCTTTGTCATCATCGTTGTAGATCATCATTGTTACCGAGAATCATTATAGCCTTCTTCTAACGCAGTCATGCGAACAAGGATGTTGAAACGTTTTAAAAGAATTTTCTTTTTTTTTTCTTCTTTTTCTTTTGCCCAGGCAAATAATAATCGTTCTTTGTTACTTTGGGTTAATGAACTAAAAATCTACTCTCTTTGATATTAAAATCAATATGATCATGCGAATAAGCGAAGAATTTATCAAGATTTCTATTATTCTGAAAAATAATCGCTCCCTTTGTTACTCCGAGTTACTGTTAATATTATTATTATAAAGATCGATTTTTTTTTAAGAGAGAGAGAAAGAGAGAAAGAGAGTGGGAGATTAAATTTATCAATCGATCAACGATCGACTGGTTTGAATTACTTATATAAAAATGTCTAATTAAAATTTCATGAAATATTTTCTCAAGGTATTGTAACCTTTCCCTATTACGTACGCCTATCCGTTTGATCAATTTGATATATTCCTTTCTTTCCTCTTTTTCTATTTTTTTCTATCTATTTTTTTTTCTTTTTATTTTTTCGAAGATACAGTATGAGATATATCTCAATATATCAGAATAATTTCCTTTTTCTTTTTTATTTTTATTGCGATACCTCTTCGAGTATACTCTGCTCAAACAAATTTTGTTAATCATCCTTAAAATGACAGGATTATGACCGACATATCGAATACTATGTATGTGTGTTTATATATATATATATATACATATACACAAACACATAAATATATATGTATATATATATATATATATATATATATATATAAGTATATATATATAAGAATCGTAAATATTTATGTGCTAATGTTAAAATCATAAGAACTACACCCAAAGCTTCTCGTAATTACATTTACTTGTCGTATTTTGTAATAATTAGTCTCGTAATTAGATCTCACAGAAATCATTTTGGTTATCCTAAATTCTAAACTTATACGCTCTGTTTCCTACGCGTACATACTATTTAACATCGATAATCTTTCGCCAACGAGATATTAATTGGAATATAATTAATCCTATAATAAATTTAAGATATCATTCCAACGTTCACTTGATGAACGTAATTGTCAATAATTCTAATGTTAAGAGGAAAATATCAAGGCATACGTACATATATGATATAACGTTCAGGAAGCTGGTTGGCCTGTTTTGCGAGGGCAGCTGTGAGAAATTGTGAGAACTATCACGGTCGTACGTACGTTCGTGAAAGAAAAACTTGTCTCTATAAAAGTGCACATCTCCTACATTTCTCTCTCTCTCTCTCTCTCTCTCTCTCTCTCTTAGTCTTACTCTTACACTTTTACTCTCTTACTCTCTTACTCCCTTATTCTCTTACTCTTACTCTTACTCTTACTCTTACTCTTACTCTGTAAGTTTCTTGCTATGAACCGTTAATAATTTTTTCATCGTCGATTCTAGTTCTGTCTTGGTAACTCGATCGAACGATATATCGTTGTTTTCCTTATGAAGAAAAGTCCCTGGAACGGATCGACCTCTTCTCGTCGAGAAACAACATACTCGACTTTTCTACGAAAAGTTCAGCCACCAGTTGGACACTCTCCTCGAGTTTTCTCAAGCATTCTCTCTCTTTCTTTTTTTTCCTCTCTCTCTCTCTCTCTCTCTCTCTCTCTCTCTCTCTCTTTTTCTCTCTCTCTCTGTCTCTCTTCCTCAAGCTCTATTTTGAACTCTCATTCTTCTGACTTTTGCGTAAGCAGGCGGTATCCCTTTCGGGATTCGCATTAAATCAAGGATACAAGAAGTGCATTTGCAGAAGACGGAAAACCGGTTGCACCGATAGGTGCCACTGGACTCGAAAGTCCACGCTCTCTGTCTGTATAACCCCGCGGAAGGAGAGAGGAGTGGAAGGAATAATAATAATAAAAATAAAAGTAAAAATAATAAAAAAAAAAAAGAGAAAGAAAAAGAAAGGAGAGAAAAAAACTTGAAATACGAGGAGGATAGGCGTCAGTGTAACAAAGTATCGGGACTTGTAAGTCGGATGTTGCCGGTTCGGCGATCGGATTACGATTCCAACAATGTTGACGTAAAAAGAAAAAGAAAAAACGAAGAAGTAAAAGGAAAATATTTGGTCCAACCTTTCGTCGAAAAAGGGAAGTAACCAATTAACTATCCTTTAAATGACGGATCTAGAAACTAAGTTGGTAGGAACTAAAAAAAAAAGAAGAAAAAAAGAAAAAGAAAGGAAAAAAGGAATTAACAATCAAGCATATTAATAAATTAAGAAATAATTCATTCCGAACAATACCGAACTCGATTTAAATGACATAAGTAATATTGATCGATTAATGAATAAGATACGTGCATACTTATCGATAGTGAATCCGACATGAACGAGACAGAAAGAAATGGCTATGCCAATATATTAATGAATAAAATGTTGTTAATGATAACGGACTCGACATAAATGCGATAAAAATTATTGTTCGATCGGTCTAAAAAAAAGAGGAAAGAAAAAAAAAATTAAAAGAAAAAATGATACAAAAAATTAACAAAAATAAATTCATAACGATAATGGACTCGTGAACGGGAGGGGGATCGTATCACGATCTGTGGATCGATCGATCTAAAAAGAAACAAGTAAAAAAAGAAAGAAGTAAGAAACAAAGATAGAAGAAGAAAAAGAAAAGAAAAAGGAAAGAATTATATTCAAAATGAATGAATACAAATTCATAACCATAATGGACTAGTTGTAAACGGGTTATGGATCATGTCCCGATCTATAGATCGATCGATCGGTCGATCGATCCGAATTGCTCAACGCGTTCTCTAGAAGAACGGAAGATCGTAATCCTGGAGATAGCGACTAAGAATACTTCGCTCGACGTTGTTTTTCAAGGCAATAGACCGTTCTCCGAGAGTCCGCGCGGTTCGCGATTCGGCCTTAGTCCGATAAATCCAGGAGCAAGGAGGGAAGGAACGTAAGAAAGGAAGGAAGGAATCGAAGTATAAGGAATCGATGATGAAGGAGAAGGAGGAGGAGAAAGAGGTGGAGAAAGAGGAGGAGGAGGAGGAGGAGGAGAAGGAGGTGATGGTGGAGGAGGTGGTGGTGGACGAGGGAAAAAACGAAGGAAGGAACGAGCCTCGCCTGGAGGCTACTTTTTTTTAAAATACAGTTTGTTCTCCTTTTATAACGCCGAGATACGAGTAAAGAGTTGCAAACGGCCAAAGGACTTACGTAACTCACTGTAAATCCATTCTTTTCTTACCCCCTTCCCCCCAACCCCTCCCTCGCCTTTTCCACGAGAGTTTTACGTTCGTTGCTCCGTTCCTTCGAGTACTCGCTAACATTCTTCGATCCTTTTCCTTTTTCTTTCCCTTTTTTTCTTTCCCACCGTACTTTTTCTTTTTTCTTTCTTTCTTTATCTCTTCCGTTTTTTCTCTTCGCTTGAACTACGAAATTTAACATAGGAAACCCTTGTCGTTTCATTTCAATCGAACATATACGCATATTCAATGTCTAATAAGAATTAATATGTCGATGACGTCGAGCATTGTTCGTTGAATCGAAACGATTTGAAAAGTACGTATTGGAATTTATTTGGAATGGGGGTATTATTGGTACTCATCAACATTAGTATATTGAATATATTTTCTTTTCTCTTTTCTTCTCCTCCTCCTCCTCCTCCTCCTTCTTCTTTTTAATAATTCTTAACATCTGTGAACCCTGATTACTCGGTCTAATAAACTTGAGTTATTTCCTTATCTTCTACGGAGGGTCATTTATCTGTACTTAATCGACCGAGCAGATACCTCGGTTTTACTCTCACTAAACATTCCCTCTATCGTTCACCTCCCACGATTCGCTCTCAAGAATTTTTGCTTTCGATACACGATGAATAACGCGTCTCGTGCCCGAGGACATGGTAGGGGTGGAGTGGTTGGATATAAATCATCGTAGAGAGTGTAATACATGTATCGAAGTATACTTGAGAAGTGGAAACTTAACTAGAAAGGGTGTTGATATCCTCGGATTCAAGAATTTCAAAGAGTCCAACGTCATCGTGCAACAATTTACTATCCAATCAAGATATATAAATATGTTGAAAAAGACGGCATACGATCTTGTTATTATTAAATACAATTTTTTCTGATGAACTCATAGAAAATTCGCCAAAAATTCAGATCTTCGTTCTCGAATAGAAACTTTTGTTTTACATATTTTTCCATCGCAAAACACGAA